>JBBPLF010000180.1:0-48924 GCA_038089615.1 Aureoboletus auriporus
TCTGGCACCCTACATCCAGGCCTCCCCTGCACTCCACCAGAACTTCCTGCAGCACACCATCCCTCCTATCCGCAGATAATCCCCTATTGTGAGTACCATCCGTCTCCTACCATGTCGGGTCCTGGTCGTTCCACTTCGCGCGTCGCCGGACTCCTATTCTTCCATGGGATCGCAGCTCACTGGACCCGACAGGTACTCCCGTTCCGGGCCGGACAGCGCCCAGCGCTGCCGCCACCTTATCTCTCCTTTCTCCCCTCTCTCGTACATATATCCTTGTCATCGTAGTCATATACATTCCACAATGACACACTCATTTCCCGATCACCACACGACGTCCAAAGACCGTTTTTTAGGACTCGACCTGTCACTGTCAGGTCAGTCCATCCAACCCATCTACTTCGTCAAACAACAGGACTTCTGAGTCCGAGAGTCCTCGGTAGTGGATGCGACATCCCCTCACGCATGCTTCCCGACAAACGACCGACAGCTACCGAACATGGTAAAGCAAGGTCACTTGGGATCCTCATCACAAAATCTTCCTGTCTCCTCTGGAGTCTGGACCCTACGATGCGAACGAGTTATAGCGGAAAAGTCAACATCACATCGACAGACACCGCGTCTCAGCAGTTTTGCGCCCGCAGAGTACGTATGATGTAACGATTGAATACAAATGAGTCGAACAAGTACGAATGAATACAATTCAAAGACGAGATAAATCGTGGTGTTCGAAGGCCCGCAATCGTCGCAAGCTACTGCACGTCGATCGTGCAGACATTGCCTATCAAGTCCTTCAACAATACATCTTTGCAGACCTGGACCATAATCAAGCTGTCCGGTGCAACTCGCTTATACTCGACCCGCGAGACCTGCTCAAACAACAACGCTCCAAAAGGCTGCATCAGTCGAGCGAACAACCGGAGCGCCAGCGTCATCTTGGGCGGTGCACGAGAAAACTCGTGGTCGCAGTCAAGCAATGGGCGGATCCATGGATGGACGAGGTACAGTGCCTTCATCGCCCTCAAGTTGCATATTGTCTTGATCTCCACGTCACCAAACATGGTCGTCGTCGCACGATATACACGGGTCATCGCTTTTGGATCAAGCCCTGACGCATGAGCGATGTCGTTGACACGAAAGACAATGCAAGGAAGTCGTAATCGACTGGAAGCAAGGGAAGGAGTCGGAAGTGCATTGAGCTGATCATATAGCTTGCTGATCATGGAGAGATCGGGAGTGGACGAGCGTAACTCGGCCACTATCTGATCCACATCGGCTGTCTCCATGGATGGTGGAAGGTGAGGCGGAATGAGTTTGCTGTAGACCGTTAGGTCCGTGGGAAGGCAACTGTTGTACCCATTTGATTTGCCAGTCCAAGCCAGAATTGACACGTCACCCGATCCTGTCAGGATGTGCTCCAACAGTCGGCCAACTGAGCGATTACCCTCGCCATATATGACTGGAATTGCGACATTGAATATCCCGAATAGCGAGTATGCAATATCTTCCACGTAGGTGGCTCGACGCATTGAAGCGAGATACAGCTTCTCACGCACTTTGTCAAGGCCAGGCTGAAGCGCAATTGACTGGCTTGTGGAACCCTGTGTAGTCTGCTCCATCTCCGAGATGATGAGGGGCGACTCTTTGTGATTGGATAGCGTCAAACCGTGGTAAAGTTGCCAGTCCTGCGTGTAGAATAGGATCCTATTGGCAGCCAGGTACTCTTGGTAGGTCCATGCTCGGGTATTCCAGATACTATTTGTAAGTCCAACCTTTTTCGACTGAGACAAGACATCCAGGAGGTGGACAATTGTGAGAAAAGAACTGCGATACCAACTGAACATGGCCACGAGCGACTCCTCCAAAACTATTTTGTTGAGTTTGTCGACGCAGCATGTATCGCTCCATGCCCAACGGATCCCGAAAGAACGAGCGGTCGAGCAGAACGTCTGTAGCTTAGCATTTGCATAGGATGGTCGAAGCTCATAGATAGAAATATGCTCAACATCCTGCAGGAGAGGTTCGTCATGTTGCCACTTGTGTGACAACATTGCGTATCGGTAGAATCTGGTCACTTCTCCCTGAACTCGTGCATAGTTGAGCTCAGTAGTCATGGAGGATACCAGTTCTGAGAAGAGGGGAAGTGCCTCAAAAGCATCTGCAAGTTGTGTCCTGCCATGCAGTCGGCCAGTGGTAGTATCGATGAGAACTCGTGGCATTTGCGAAACGGTCACATCGATGATGCGTCGAATCTCAGGTCTGGAATCGATATACTGATTATGGAGATCTATTGTTCATGTCGATATACATGAGGTAGACCAAGTGATGACGGAACGACTCACCACGAACGCGCTCCTCGGGGGAATCATCAATTTTCGAGAGCATTTTATGGAATGCTTCAACGGCTTCCGAATAACGTCTTGCTCCATGTAATGCCGCATGCCTCCGCTCATACCCTCGATGAGACGATGGATCGAGTTTGATGACCTAGATACTGTTATTACTATCATCTACGATTCCGAGGTACCAAGCATACCTCGTCTGCATCCTGGAGTGCGTCTTCCCACGAGTTCATCATCAGTCGCGCTTCGCTACGCTTGATCAGGATGTCTATACGGTCCGCCATACTGAGCGACAATATAGTCGATAAATGCACAACGGCCTCATTGTAGTTCCTGGAGCTCATTGCAAAGTCAGCAAGTCTTCCTAGTCCTTGCATACAACGTCGTTGGAAACCTGGATCGGATGCTCAGTGAACTTGAGAATCTACATCACTTCGACCCACTCACTGAGTTCCCACTGTGCTCGCTCGTCGTCAATACTCGCATGCACTACGAGCTCGTTCTGCATTCGTCGAAAACAATGAGTCGCCTCCGTAATGCGACCATCCCCATCTAGGACGTCGCAAATCACGTGGAAAGTAAGATACCTGGGAACTCGGAACTGAGGAGACAGATATTAGTATATGAATATCCATGATGGGTGTATCAAGTAATGCATACCTTGCTCGCAATATCTAATACGTCATCTGTCGACCCACGACGTAGGGTTGTGCTCACCCACTTGACTAACAACGTTCTTGGGGTCAATGGACCAATGGACAGTGCAGTGGAGTAAGCTGCGAGTGCATTGTCCTGATTCTCGTTCTGCAACGCCTCATCTCCAATTCTCTCTAGCTCGTCGATACATTTGTTCGAAAAGCCTGAGAATAGGAATTCGACTATGTTTCTTGACCTTTGCTTGTGAAACCTACCGAAAAACCAGTCTTGGATCAACGTGTCGGCTTTTACTTCGTCGCTTTCGGCCCCTCTCATCTCAGAAAGTGTCTGTGCAGCATCGATGATATGACCGGCCGTATATAGGGTCTCGCATTGATGTTTCTGCCTGTACGCGCAAAGGAGGCTATCGGCATTCTTTTGGGAATCGGAAAGTTGAGTGCGGAGTTGGCTGACGATAGCATCTACGTAATGCTGGAAGTTAACTAGAAGAAGCACAAAGTAAAGTGAAAATGAACCCACTGCTCGCTGCGAGGCTTTCTTCCCTTTGTTTGGCAGTCGTTTGAGAGTCGGCGAGCTGAATCTGAAGTCGTTGAACGATTTCTTCAAATTTTCCTATTTTTTCTCCTGGTGAATGTTAGAAATGTGGAGTACAGGTGTGATAGACCCACTTGAACACTCTTTCTCTTTACAGAGGAATCTGATTTTCTCTGTGAGCATATGCGGTTGAGCCTTCTTGAACCAGACTTCGAGATTCTGCGATGGTCAATGTGGTGAGAGAATCATCTCAAGCATTTTTTGCATGTACACTTACATTGTCACAGTAGGAGGGAAGGATGTCGAGAAGATCCCGCAAGATGATTCTTGAGTCTCCACCGGTCACAAGTTCGTAGTTTGCCGACATCGCCATGGCCAAGATGGATCTATGGTCTTGAATCACGGACCCGATTTGCTTGTGTGTAGTAGTGTACCAGAAGGTGACTGATGAGTCGGCAGAGACTGCGATGAATGAGCCGTCGCGGGCCAGAGAGATAGAACCACCGTCCGTGCCGGTGTGAATGCGCCATTTCGACAGCGTTGTGTGGGTGTACGGGTCGAGACAGTAGATGTTACCATCAACAGACAAGGCGAAGAGTTGCTTGCCGTCGCTGTTCCAGGCGAGGGGTTTGCTGTCGGAGGTGACTTTGATTGGAAAGTCGGCGAGGAGGCGGCCATCCCGACTGTCGTATATTCGAACCGAGTTACGGTCCCATGTTGCAGTGGCGACGAGGCGTCCATCAGGGGAAAACTTGGCCGCAGCCACCCAGTGGTCGTGTTTGAAGGGGCCAAGCAGTCGCTCTCCAGTCGAGAGCGACCAGACACAGACGTCATTCGACGCGCTTGACCCGCTCGCGATTCTCTCGTCATCCAGTGAGATGTCCACCGCTCTCACCCAAGCTGGGTGTGCTCGAATCTCCCTCACGTTTTCATGGCTCGCTGCATTCCACACCGTCACCTTGCCCTTGGCCGTCCCACTCACGATCCACTTTCCATCCCGTGATGCTGCAACGGTGCAAATCATACTCCCTGCATCCATCGGCGTCCCCATCTCCTTGCTATCTTTCACCCGCCAACGGTGGATCTTTCCATCTTCGTGACCGCTTACAAAATGCTCTCCATCGGCGAGGAACGCGAATCCCAAGGCGGCGCTTGCGCAATCGATTTCAACCAGTTTCTCTTCCTCTTCGTTGGTGGAGGCCTCGTTTTCGTTGGACTCTTGCATCCTCGTGAGTACTTATTGCGCATTCAGTTGGTCCGTCAAGTTCCCACCTTTGATTATTCCCACTCCCTCTCGCTCACTGTTGCTTAACGATAGGCCGCTCTCTCTCAGAGTGGACTCTTCAAGTTGGGTTCTCATCAATATCATCCTTCTCATTGTCCGGCAGGCTTACCATTCTTTGACTTCCGGCGTAGGAAATGCATGCTAGCGTTTAGAGTGGCGGAGGGAAGAAAGTGTGCCTAGTACCTACCCCATTGGAGTCACCCCTGGCACCCACGTGTGCCTTATCATGAGGACCGCACAATCGCCTAGGCGCTTGCTCCGTCCAGGTGAGGAAATAAACAAACTGTTGATCACGAATTAACAAGGTATGGGATAATATTAGTACATGAGCACGATGACGACCACAGTCCGGACTAACTCGGAATTCTGTCAAATTTTGCCAGTGTTTGCATCGGGCCACTCGACTGAATCCCCTGCTCTTTTCATTTAAAAACATGCTGGAGAACTTCATTGTCGCGACCGTCAATCCTTTGTTTAGATCATCTCAATAAATCTCAGGTCGGATGCACCACCGTTCCATGCGCTCATGTGCAGGGCGTGTTCGGAATGCAAATCCCCCCCCTGGAGGCCCATTTATGGCAATGCTGCGTCAGAAGCTGTACGATTATTGGTCTCTGTCGATGAACATATGTTCCTGTCCCAAGCCATCCCAGTTGGAATCCGGTGAGTGAGATCGAAAATGACTTTGATCCCCATCGAGCCTTTTCTCTTTTATTCTATCTCCGAGTTTTCAAAGGCGAGTTCAGGTAGAAAATGACACATATCTCACTCAACATTGTAACAATAATCCTCATTATTGTAGTTCCGTGAGGGTAATAGACTCGACGTGTTTCCCCTGTCGTCCGAGCCTATGGTTTCAATTGCGAGTATTAAAATAAGGCCTGTTCATGCCAGAGAAAATACGACAAGGGGGGATGCACGCCGACGCCAGTGATAACATCGCGAACGAGAGTTTTTGAAGATAAACGACATCCGAAACATTAAACATCGTTTCTCCATGTCATTCGTTTCGCATTCAACAGTCTCAAAGCTTGGACGGAAAATACCTGCATACTCCAGACGAGAAAAAAAGGGCGCAGTATGTATCGATTTTGCAAAGGCGAAAAAGATCGACAGCAAAAAAGACCTGGGGCAAATGCTCAGTTCAGCTTGGGAGCGCAAGTCATACAGCGAGATTCGGAGCCTTGGTAAGTGTCTACCATCCTTGTTCTTTGTCTGCTAACGAATCGGAATAGCGATTCCCTCAGCCATCATCAGAGCATTGCAATCAAAGCCGAAGCCCACAGTGTATACACACTAACCATTATTTCCAACACCTGTGCATATTGCGTTGAAACTAGTATTTTGACACTTGACTGGGACTTACAAGATATCGTATCCACGTGTGACGATATGCTCCACCCCTCCATAGGCTACATGACACCCTCCCTGTTGAGTGCCGGTCGTTGGATATTGAATAGTAAAACGAACAAGCAGAAGGATACGTACGAGATGTTCGCCAGTCTTTCCAGGGACTCTCGCATTGCGTACAGAGGCCACTGCATGGTAGAGATTTGCACCATTCTCCTCGTAGCCACCCTGTACAGGGCGACGTCGGGTGGGAATGCGACCGAGGCTCGTAGGCACCCACTCCATCGTCTCCTTATCGAACGGGAGGAGGTCATAACGTCCACGATGCTGAACCTCCGAACCGCCATATGGGACACGGCACGGCGGGTCTAGACACGGACCAATCTTGCACGGGTGGACGGAGTTATTGAACAGGGCAGAACCGATGAAGATCGGAGAGTGGGTATCGTCGTCGTCATGGAAGGGAGGTCGTTTGGTGTGAGTGGTAGACGGAAAAGATGAGGCCTCGGAGGCGGGGAGTGCGATGCGATAACCGGATGGAGGAGGTCGGGATGGCGTGTAAGGAGGAGGAGGAAGGCTCTCTTTCGTGTCCTTGATGTCGTCCATGTGAAGTTCAAGCGTGAGTTCCCTTTCGAGGCAGCTGCAGGACTGCCACTTTGATTCTTTCTCAGTATTCAGTATGCCAGTGGGTCTGGAAGCCCGCTGCGAGCGCACTCTTGACGAAGTTTTGACCGTCTCGCAAAGCATCCGTCGCTCTGCACTAGCATGTGCGAATCGCCAGAACTCCAGTATATCTGATAGGCTTCGCCGCCAATTGGAGACAATCCGTGTGTCCGCCGACACCATTCTTGAAGCATTCACCAAAGCTTCTTTCACAGGTGATACTCTTGATGACCGAATAATAGATTGGCTATTCAGCGGAGAGCTACCCTTGTGTTTGCACAAGTTGAAAGAAATGGACAACATACTCAAGCCCATTGGCCCAATTCGCCCTGCCCAAGCCCTTGTTCGACCTCTTGGACTGGTCGAAGACAAACTTCAGGCGGCGATGGCGTTCTTCGACACACACAGCAGTCTTTTACATTTCTTACTCTCTCCAGACGTTTGGTAAGTCCCCCAGCAACTTTCTCGGCGCTTGATTACCAACTCTGCTAACAGGAATCGTGAAAAACACCATATCCAAGCATTGGAAAAGCCTCGACTGAATACTTCTTCCATCACGGATGATCATCAAGAAACTCAGACGACGGAGAGTAGGTATGCCTATGCGTCACGCTGTCGAAGTTGAGAATATTCATCCTCTGAACGCAAGATACAATACAGAAACCGAAACCGAAACAGGATACCGATCATACCATACAGCATCCGAATCAGAATGTGACGAAGATGGACCCCTGTTAAAAATGAGCCAGGCAAGGATGAGAAGGCATAAAGAAGAATTTCTCAGTGCGTGTGTCCGGCGTGTATTCCATGTTGAGCTTGATAACAAGCTAGAGGAAAAACTGAACGAAGTCTCGCGATGGCTTGTACCACTGAGTTGCACGGAGAAGCATAGTGATACACTCAAGCTGCGTCAAGAGGGCACTTGCACGTGGTTCCCTCAGACGGAAGCGTATAAAAAGTGGAGGGTTGGAGGGAATCGATTTCTATGGTTACACGGTAAAGGTGCGATGACTAGTACATCACGCCGCTGATATAAATTCATTGACATGACCTTAGCTGGTTGCGGAAAGTCGGTGTTAATGTGAGCTCATTTGTTGACTTACACTTGACAATTCTGAGTCTTGCAGTGCATCCACGATCGAGTACCTCAAAAATACGCTACGGGAGGAAGAAGTAATCATATTCTTCTACTGCGCTTTCCGAAACGAGCGGTTGACGAGTCCTACCGAAGTGATGCGCTCCCTGCTCTCCCAGCTGATGTGTCACTTCCGTGATCGCAATCTTGATCCTGGAGACCTTCCGATCAAGATACTTGAACAAAAAAGTCAGGGTACTCTATTGCTCAATGACCTTGACAAATTATGTGGTCTAATAATGCACGCTGCAAGTTGCTTCCGTTATGAACCCATCGTGGTGATTGACGCGCTCGATGAGTGCATGGAAATCGAGGCCCTTCTGCGTGCTCTTGTCGCACTAAATCAGGCAGATGTTCGGTTATTGGTGACGAGCCGACCTCATGAGGTGATCATGGATCATTTTGGAGAACTCCGATCACTTTCTTTCGAGAATGTGGCAAAAGAGACGGCAGAGGACATAGCCTTACATGTCAGCCGCGAGGTTGACTCGCACATCCGGCTGAGATCAGCCGATCCAGAGTTGAAGAGCGAAATGCGGGTGAAATTAACCGAGAGGGCAGAGGGCAGGTAAGGTGTCGTTTTGTGAGATCAACTTACCACTACATACTGTCTTCTAGGTTCCGGTGGGTGCAGTGTCAACTCGACGCTCTGAAACGATGTACGACTAGGCAAGAGCTAAGAGAAACGCTTGATCGCCTCCCCAACGAGCTAGAAGCGACGTACGAGAGAATTCTGGAGGCAATAGACGAACGAAAGTCGGAAGGAAAGCTGGCTCGACGTGCGTTAGCTTGGATTGCTGTGGCATTGGAGCCCTTGTATTTGATTCAGATTGTCGATGGTCTCTCGATGGATCCAGAGCAACGAAATGTTGAGCGCGAGACGCTTGGAAGTGCACTTTTGCATGCGCTGTCGAGCTTGGTATCGTATTCCGAAGAGACGAATATCGTCGTTATATCCCATTTCAGTGTTATGGTACGTTTCGGGATACCCCCGTCTCTGTAATACCTACTAACGTGATCTGTTCTGTAGGAATATTTAACCAGCCGCACGTCACTGCCGACGTATCAGATCATTACCCGCGAGGCTCACGCAGAGGTTGCACGAATGTGCATGTCTTGTATCTCTGTCATCCTGAAACCGGAACCCACCCGTGGCAACGTGGTACCATTGCGATGCGTCCTAATACTGTCCTACGTCTTCTCTTGTGGTTTCGGCCACCTTGCCCATGTCGATCCCGGATCAACAGTCATCCTAGAAGCACCAATATCTCTGGGATCAGATGTTCGTCATCATGCATCACACCGGGAAAGTCTCTGCGAGTTACGGGAGGAAATTCTCCTGTGGCCTTATCCTCCATGGCCATCGCCAAGACATGATTTTGTACCTTACATCCTAGTCGCTTATTCCTCCCCTGCACTCCTTCAGTCATTCTTCTCTAGTCACTCTCTGAACTTGAGGCCAAGGGTTGGGACGAACCCCCTCGTATATGCTGCAGACCTTCATAAAATCGAACACGCAAGGACTCTCTTGGAGTCTGGTGCTGACGTGAACCTACCTGGTTTCGTCGTTGATGACTCTCGCCATGCCCTTCCACTCGAGATCGCAATCGATCTTGGTGAAGATGTGCTCGTCGGCGAACTCTTGCAGAGAGGAAGTGTGATAACATCCGAGCTTCTTGCAACCGCCGTCTGTATGCCATGGTGCAGCACCCGGGTACTTGTCAAGCTTCTGCAGACTGACAGATTTGTCCAATGGGCACACGAAATGGGAGAGGAAAAGCTGTATCAAAGTGTATTCAATAGCGCGAGACCGAGTGGAGGGGACAGCAGGACAATGGACGAAGATCATGTTACTTTGGCACGCATACTTCGCCGGATTGGCCTGGACATTTCTGCGAGCAACCCGTTCGGGGCAGAACTGATTGAGCGAGCTGTACATGCAGCACATACGTCCATGCTCGAGTTTCTACTTCCGGTAGACGAGCCACCGCCCGCTGGACTTCTGCTTGCCCCGTCAACCGGAGATACCTCTGAAACAGTATCTACGGTTCGTTTCTTGCTTAGCAAGGGAGTTGATATACATGCAGTCTCGGATGGAGGCGGAGACACTGCGCTTCACCTGGCCGTACTGTGCCCTTGGGAACCAAGGCGCATGGAGCTAGTAAAAATGCTTCTCCAGTCTGGTTCCAATCCTACCGCCCTCAATTCCAAGGGCGAATCAGTCTTCGATGCTGCCATCCGGTGTGGATACACATCAGTGGTGGAGCTTCTGCTTTCTCACGATATCCCACTTCCTCCCAACATCTTACCGATTACCATGCGAAAACGGTCGCCTTTCGAAATGATCCAGTACCTAGTTCGTAAAGGTGCTGATGTGAATTCCATCACATCCGATGGAGATACCGTCATTCATCTCGCCATTGATCAGTATTGCCAACTAGAGTGTTTGCATTTGACGAAGACTTTCATCGATGCTAGTTGTAACCCTACTGCCTGCAATTCAAATGGCAAGACGATCCTAGATGTTTCCATCAATCGTGGATATACTTTGGTGGTAGAATTTCTATTCTCATGTAATGTCTTATTTCCATTTCCTTCCGACATCCTTCGCGGAGCCCTACGGATAGGCTTGACTCCCAGAGCGGTCGAGTACCTTATTTGCTATGGTGCTGATGTGCATCCAACCATGCCCAATGGCGACACTCTGCTTGATCTTGTCGTAGCTCGGTATGCCGAATCAGGGTGTTTGAACCTGATGAAGATTCTCATCGAAGCTGGTTGCGACCCGGCTACGGTCAATTCGGATGGAAAGACGGTGCTGGAATCTGCCATCAATCGTGGATACATTTCTGTGGTGGAACTTCTGCTCTCTTATGTCCCACTTCCTGTCGACATCCTACCAATCACGCTTCAACAACAATCGACTTTGCAGATGGTTGAGCAACTGGTTCGAAAAGGTGCCGATTTACATTCCACGACTCCCAATGGCAACACAGTACTTCATCTCGCTATCGTCTGGTATTCCGAATCAAAATGTTTGGACCTGATGAAAATTCTCATCGAAGCTGGGTGCGATCCCACTGTGGTCGATTTGAATGGAAAGACAGTGCTGGAAGCTGCCATCAATCGTGGATACACCTCTGCGGTGGAACTTTTACTCTCTTATGTCCCACTTCCTGTCGACATCCTACCAATCATCCTTCAACAGCAGGCGACTCCCCAGATGGTCGAGAAACTGGTTCGAAAAGGTGCCGATTTACATTCCATGACACCCAATGGAAGCACCATACTTCATCTTGCTGTTGTCTGCCGGTACACTGAATCGGAGTGTTTACATCTGATGAAGATCTTTATCGAAGCTGGTTGCACTCCCACTGTCGTCAATTCGAATGGAAAGACGGCACTAGAAGCTGCTATCTATCGTGGATACATTTCTGTAGTGGAACTTCTGCTGTCTCATGTCCCGCTTCCTGTCGACATCCTACCAATCGCCCTTCAACAACAAGCGACTCCCCAGATGATCGAGACACTGGTTCGAAAAGGTGCTGATTTACGTCCCTCGACGACCAATGGCAACACAGTTCTTCATCTTGTTATCGTCCGGTATATTGAATCAGAGTGTTTGGACCTAATGAAGATCCTTATGGAAGCTGGTTGTAAACCCACTGTCTGCAATTTGAATGGCAAGACAGCCCTGCAATTTGCCATTGAGAGTAGATACACTTCGGTGGTCAAGTTTTTAATCTCGCACGACGAGACCCACTACCTCCTTCCCCACCACTGCTTTGGCATCGATCCTCCGAGCCGAGACGGCACAATTCCGAACTCTAGCTTGAAACCACCTTATTGCATTATGTAACTGGCTCATCCCCCCTCGCCAGGCTCTCAGTACTGTTTCTGAACATCCGAGATGACTGTCAACGCACGACATGCATGTCTTTTTCCACTCTACTACCAATAACTCTGCAATAGGACTCGTGCCTTTTTTGATTCTACATCTACATCGCTATATCGTTCTCCCAGTCAACATTTTATAGTAGATCATCAGTACTACTTCAAGTGGTGACACTGGTCATCAACCCGCTAACTTATAGTATGATAATGGACGGAAACCATCAATATGATTCATATTATCAATGCACATCTTTGGACACACAAAGAGACTCAAGGTTAAGGTTAATCACTGGATGTCGACGACCATCCCTCTTCTCAGGCTAACCTCAGGCTCCGAAGAGATCCGACGATAAATCAAATTCCGCGCGACCGTATTAGGGGTCCTAGTAGAATGAAACGGAGTTCAACAGTTCAAAAAGTCGGTAGTACTTTAGCTGAGGCCACGCATCTCATCTGACCATCCCGGATGTCTTAAATAACACTAAGTAAGAAACAGTATCCCCGTGGATGCTGGAGGAGGTGAGAACCTTATCATTCAGTTCAATGTCAAAAGTGTCAACACGAGAGGGGATGTGGGTGTGGCCGGCATTAGTGAAGGTCGCGGTTTGAAAATTGCCGAACGGAACTTGTTCACCGCCGTCCCCAGAAATAAAGTCTTCAAGAATCCATTCGGCATTCTCTTCGCAAAGAGGATCATGGTAGCCAGAGTTCAAGTTGGAATGTTGGGTAACGTTCTGGCGAGTGGTGGTCAAGTCCTTAATGACCGCTACACCAGCCTGAGTGTTCGCAGACAGAGCAATGATAGTGGTCATAATAACGTCACCAGCAGAGATAGGGAAGTCGGGGAAATAGTAGGAGTCGCCAGGGTACAGCTGGGACCAAATGACAACAATCACTTCAGACTGAAGGTTTTTGCCTCTCACCAGCAACTAAGGTCCGTCCGCCACCAGAAACCATAATGTTGACACAGGCGATAGGGGATTTGTACATGGGGTGGCGGAGGCGCCATCGATACTAACCTAGAGACAAATAGCGTCGTCACTTTTGCCTGAAAGGGTAGGGATGGTGAAGGTACGGTGAAAGTTCCCCGTTGGAAAGAAAGATGAGATTGTTGATGGTTGTGCCAATCAAGAGAAAATACAAATATAACCCTCGACAGCGCCAGCCCAGCCGAAATTGTCTCACTCATAATGGCTAGCAGGTGATTCAATACGACTGACATGTTGCGAGTGGTGATTCTCGCGACGGCAAGCAAGGTGAGCCCTATCGGCAGAAGGTGGTGAGCACAGAGCCAGAGGCGAGCAAAATGCTGCAAAAAAGGGCGAATTTGGAAAACGCTCACCCCACGCCGACCACAAAGCCACTGAAATCCCTCCACCTGGAAGGCTGGCAAATACATGAACCGTGACAAAGCTCTGATTGTATGACTGCAGAAATGTGGTTCACTTGACAGTGAGTGTTGTGTCGGACTCAAAACCATGGAGAAGGTATAGCTATAACTTTCAGCCTCACGGCCTGAGAGTCGGCACGCCTCCGGGTCCTTTCCTTGCATCCGCTCCGTTCATTGGTTGTAGCAGGACTTAATTTGCGGCGTACTAGATCTGGCAGTGGCAGTGTACCGTGCACAAAGGTAAAGGTGTTCGAGTCGGATTTGGTCAGATCACCCACTCCCCCCTCCTATTCTTTTTGTAAATGAATGAATCTCCTGACAGCGCAGAATTTCATCTGCGCTGGAAATGACACAAAATCCGACAGACTCAGTTCTGCATGCGCGTCTTTAAAAACGCAACCACAAAAATGTGATAAGCATGGCTTCCCCGACAGCTTCCCCCAGCGTGGCGACGCCAACGCCTACAAGCGCAGAGACCAGCTCAGACCGCCTCCACGATCAGCTTAATTATGTGACGACGACCATTATCGGGATTTTTTACGGGATGATCATCGTCCTATACTTTATGACGCTTTATCACCTCGTCCAGAAGCTCATTCAGCGCCGCACAGGATCCAGGCCCAAGTTGGTATTGCGCAAGACCATTTTTTATATCGCCTACACCTCCGTCATGTTTGTTCTGGCGTCGCTGTTTGTCGCCGCTGCTACTTGGACGTCGGACGTGGTGAATGTCGACAATAGGTTGTATCCACAAGGTCCCTACCAATATTACGTGCGGTTCATGGCTTTGCGACCTAGCGGGTTGATATCCGCTGCCTGTTCTGTGCTAACCATTTGGTTGGCGGACGGATTGATCGTCGGTGTTGATTCTCTGCACATGTTGACAAACTGACATTGGATTCCTCTAGCTTTCCAGATTCATCATGTTCTACCGTCATCTGCCATATTTGAGATGGATCATTCCTCTGCCATGTGTCATGTACATGGCTGTCATTGGTGAGTGATGATCGTCGCAGATGTGGTTCGACACTTGCATCTGACGCGTATCGGTGTCGTTAGCATTGAGTACCTTTGAAGCAACAGGATCGGGGCCACAAAGTGCAGCATTCACAACGAACATGATCATCACTTATTACATAATTTCGTTTTCCCTCAACGTGCTTTCCACTGTCTTGATCGCTGGTCGACTCTACTGGCAAAAAATCCAATTGCAACGCGCATTTGGTGAGATACGCGCACGATCTGAACCTCTGCTAACGTGATTCGGTTGACCAGGTTCGAGCATCACCCCGCCATACATGAGTTTCGTGACGTTGTTGATCGAATCCGCAACGCTCTACGGTGTATGGTCGCTCGTAGCCGTGATTTTGTGTGTTGTACGGAGTCCATATCAGACGCCCGTCTTGGCGACGATGAACCAGATCGAGGTACCCCCTTTACGCACGCGTCTCTTTTATTTTCACACCATCCCACTAGGTCATCGCCCCGCTCTTGATTATACTAGGGATCGCTCGGGGCAAAGCTTGTAGGAGCAAGCATTATGGCGAGGACGACGACAAGAGCACATCATCGGACCCTTCTTTCAATCATATGACGAGGTCCGATAGTATTGGCTCTCGGCCCACCCGAGTTCATGTCGTGGACGTGGACGCAAGTAAAGGGGACGGTGGGGATAAGCCGCTCACTGGAAGTGGTGACGTTAACATGATCGAACTTGGGTTGTCCGGCTCAAAATGGTCGAGTAACATTGATCTCCAAACGTGATCGGCGATGCATCGCGATGTCGATCCTCCGCGACACAGCCATTTAAGGAGTCCCATGAATGTGGAGGATCTGCAGCACTGGGGAATGCGAAATAACAGACCGTAGTAGGCGGCATGGCGGAAGGTGTAACGCGGTTGGGTTGTGGTTGCACATGCGCTGTCCATGCAATTCGCCCGTCAAAAGTCTCGTACAATGCAAGGAAGAGGCTTGGAATTTGTGAACGGTCAGATAGATGCGACCATACGGCACGGAATATAGAGATACATTATGACAAACGCACCAGGGACTTTCGGTTTTTGTCAGACGTTGATCATAGGGCTTCGGGTCAGTGAGTAGTCGTAGTCGAAAATAACGTCCTGATGTACTTCACGCTTATATTACACATTGGGACTGTAATGGGTTCGACTCGCCTACTATTGCCTACCCTTTGAACTCGGCGGAGGCTGCAATTCCTCCGTCTGCGATTTTGCAGAAGACAGCGCAGGGAGATTCACAACCCATTTATGGTGACGTGGTGTCGTCAGCTCCTGGAGGCCGCTCGTTCGGCGTCCTTTACATGCAGGTATGGCTAGTAAAACGATCTCCGCAGGGTTCAATAAAGCATCGGGAACAATAGTCTGCTTGTTGCACGTCCCGACTTCGCCCATTGCTACACATCTGGTATGCTCCTTGTACCGCGCCAGAATGTTGGTCATGTCACTGGGAAAGTGTCCGCGTTTCAAGAGTTGCCCGAACGACGGGATATAGACGTACTTTGTGCCCGTCCTCGAGATCGAGCGTGAGGATAATCTTGCGGTACTTTGCAGAGGCAAGATCGAGACTTTGTTCACGCTCTTTCAGAGCCGCATTTTCCTTGCGAGAGGAAAAGAATGTCTCGTTTGTTTGTCGATGAGCGACGAGTAAGAACAAACAAGATGACATACGCGAGGACAAACCTTGATGGTCCCAGTACGCCTTTCTCTTTCGCCAGTTGCAAGCTTTGCGATCAGATGTTTTGTAGTGAACTATGTAAGTGAGAGGGGGTCGATCGAGAGGGGGGGGGGGGGGCACCTGCGACTGTACGCTGCCAGGCGCACCCTTGGGCCTGTGCGAGCATGAGAAACTGTGTAGATAAACGATAACGATGGATCAGACGGCGTGTCCTCGGGAAGGGGCGATGAGGTACGCAAGTAGGCAAGGC
Source organism: Aureoboletus auriporus (assembly GCA_038089615.1). Classification (NCBI taxonomy): domain Eukaryota; kingdom Fungi; phylum Basidiomycota; class Agaricomycetes; order Boletales; family Boletaceae; genus Aureoboletus; species Aureoboletus auriporus. The sequence goes on from JBBPLF010000180.1 coordinate 16,192, forward strand.
TGCCGGCCGCGTTCTATGGCGATCGGATGGCAGGACGATTGATGGGAACGGACCTGGCAGAAGAGAGTGGCGCGCTTGAGACCATCGGGTGATGATCGATCCTTGTCGTCGGCGAGCTGCGAGTAAAGTGCGGCGAAGTTGGAGAGAATTGTGGCTCACTCAAAGTGGAGACTGGCCTGTGCGACGGAAAATTAAACGGCTGTGGGCTCTGTGAGATGAGCTTGGTAGCTTGGTAGGGTGGGTCAAGTCCCAGGAGTCTGTGGTACGCTTGGATATCAGATGAGTTCGATCATGTGCTTGCCAAGTTCCGAGGCAAGTAAGCTCCCTTTCGAGGTGCGTTTCTTCATCTACGCCGTTCTCTGCATCACATATCACTCCAGGCTTATTACTTCAGAGATAGGAGTTCCAACCTCAAAAATCCCACGAGACCCGCGAGCATGCTTAGGTAAGCCAGCCTCATCTTAAACACTATTAGCCGCTTGTAAAATTTTCGAGACCTTTCTAAACTTCCGCTAGCTTCAAGTTAACACCAGTGATGGCCCGGTTTAACTGACGAGGTCATAAGCCAGGTCTGATTTCCTCTATTACCAAGTTATTGTAACGCAAACACACTTCGGTATGCCAGTGGGTCTGGAAGCCCGCTGCGGGCGAACTCTTGACGAGGTTTTGATCGTCTCGCAGAGCATCCGTCGGTCTGCACTAGCATGTGCGAATGACCAAAACTCCAGTTTATCTGATAGACTTCGCTGCCAACTGCAAGCAATCCATGTATCCGCCGACACCATTCTTGTAGCCTTCACCAAAGCTTCTTTCCCTGGCACAGCCGATACCCTTGATGACCGAATAATTGATTGGTTATTCAGCGGAGAGTTACCCTTGTGCTTGAACAAATTGAAACGGATGGATGATATGCTCAAGCCCATTGGCCAAGTTCGGCCTGCCCCGGCCCCTGCTAGACTTGAACCTGCCAAAGACAGACTTACAGCGGCGATGGCATTCTTCGACAAACACGTCGGTCTTTTTCATTTCTTGCTCACTCCCAACATCTGGTGAGTTCTCCAGCAGACTTCCGAATGCGCGATTGACTCCGCTACGCAGGAATAGTGAGAGACAACATCACCGGGCATCAGAAACACTATTAGTGAATACTACTTCCGTTGTGGATGATCATCAGGGAACTCGAACGACGGAAGAATCGGAATCGGAATACCATACAGCATCAGAATTAGATGATGATGGGGATGGACCTCCATCGGACACGAACGGACCAAGAATGACAAAACGTAACAAGGATTTTCTCAGTGCGTGTATCTCGCTTGTGTTTCATACTGATCCTGATGATGAGTCAGAAGAAAAACTGAACAAAGTCTCACAATGGCTTGCTCCATTGGATTGCTTGGAGAAGCACAGTGATACACTCAAGTTACGTCAAGAAGGCACGTGCACATGGTTCCCTAAGACAGAAGCATACAAAAAGTGGAGAAATATTGGCGGAAATCGATTCTTGTGGTTGTATGGCAAAGGTACGGTCACTGGTACACCATTGGTTACTGTCGTTGATGTTGATTCGTTGATGTGTCCTTAGCTGGTTGCGGAAAGTCGGTATTGATGTAAGCTTATTTGTTGGCTTTACATTCAATGGTTCTGAGTCTTGCAGTGCATCGACAATCGAACACCTCAAAAATACATTGCAAGAGGAAGAAGTAATCATATTCTTCTACTGCGATTTCCGAAACGAACGGTCGACGAGTCCTACGGAGGTGATGCGCTCCCTGCTCTCTCAGTTGATGTGTCAGCTCCGTGATTGCGGTCTTGACCCTGGGGATCTTCCGGACAAGATCCTCGAACAGAAAACTCAGGGTGCATTGTCGCTCAACGACCTCGATAAATTATCTGATCAAGTATGGCGCGCTGCGAGTTGCTTCCGTTATGAACCTATCGTGGTGATCGACGCGCTTGACGAGTGTGCGGATATTGAGGTTCTTGTACGCGTTCTTGTCAAACTGGAGGCCGATGTTCGGTTATTGGTGACAAGTCGACCTCATGAGACGATCATGGATCATTTTGGAGGACTTCATTCGCTTTCCTTCGAAAAAGTGGCCCAAGAGATGGCAGGAAATATAGCCTTGCATGTCAGCCAAGAGGTTAACTCCAACGCCTGGCTGAGATTGGTCGATCCAGAGTTGAAGGATGAGATACAAGTGAAATTAAACGGAAGAGCGGAGGGCAGGTAGGGCGTCGTTCTATATGGTCAACCTCCAACTTAGGGTCACTGCTTTCTAGATTCCGATGGGTGCAGTGCCAACTCGACACTCTGAAACGATGTACTACCAGGGAAGAGCTATCAAGAGCGCTTGACAACCTCCCCAACGAGCTAGAAGCGATATACGAGAGAATCCTAGGAGCAATAGACGAACGAAAGCCTGAAGGGAAGTTGGCACGACGTGCGCTAGCTTGGCTTACTGTGGCATTGGAGCCCTTGCATTTAGCTCAGATTGTCGATGGCCTCTCGATGGATCCGAAGCAGCTAATGGTCAAGCGTGAGACGCTCGGAAGTGCATTGTTACATGCGCTGTCGAGCCTTGTGTCATATTCCGAAGAGACGGATATCGTCGTTATATCTCATTTCAGTGTCATGGTACGTTTCGAGATCATCCTGTATCCACAATATCCAACGTGGTGTGTTCGATAGGAATATCTAACCAGTCGCACATCACTGCCGACGTATCAAATCATTACCCATGAGGCTCACGCAGAGGTCGCGCGAATGTGCATGTCTTGTATTTCTATCATCCTGAATCCAGATCCCTCCCGTGGCAACGTGGCACTATTTTCTCCATTGCACTGCGGCCCAATGCTCTCCTATGTCTTCTCTTGTGGCTTCAGCCACCTTGCCCATGTTGACCCGGGATCAACGGTCGTCCTAGAAGCACTACAATCTCTCGGATCAGATGTTCGTCATTTTCCTTCACACTGGGAACGTCTCTGCGAATTGCGAAAGGAATTTCTCCGATCGCCTAATTCCCCATGGCCATCGCCAAGACATGATTTTGTGCATTACATCTTGGTCGCTTATTCTTCCCCTGGACTCCTTTCCTCGACTTTCTCTGGTGGCCGCTCTCTGAAGCCAAGGGCTGGGACGAACCCACTCGTGTATGCCGTAGACCTTCATAAGACCGAACACGCAATGGTTCTCTTGGCATCTGTTGCTGACGTGAACATGCGTGGCTTCGTCGTTGATGACTCTCGCCATGCCTTACCACTCGAGATGGCCATCAATCTTGGCGACGATGTGCTCGTCGGGGAACTCTTGCAGAGAGGAAGTGTGATCACATCAGCGCTTCTTGCGACCACCATCTGTATGCCATGGTGCAGCGCCCGGGTCCTGGCGAAGCTTATGCAAACAGACAAATTTGTTGAATGGGCATGCGAAATTGGAGTGGAAACGGTGTACCGGTGTGTGTTCGATAGTGAAAGGCCGAGTGGAGGGGACAGCAGGACAACGGACGAAGATCATGTTGCCCTGGCACGTATACTTCGTCAGATTGGCCTGGACCTTCCTACAAACAGTTCGTTTGGGGCAGAACTGATCGAGCGAGCTGCTCGTGCAGCACATAGGTCAATGCTCGAGTTTTTACTACCGCCAGATCAACCACCGCCACTTCGACTTTTGCTCGCCGCATTAACGGGTGACAATTCCGAGACAGTATCTATTGTTCGTTTCTTGCTTGCCAAGGGAATCGATTTAGATGCCGTCTCGGATGGAGGTGGAGACACTGCACTTCACCTGGCCGTACTGTGCCCTTGGGAACCACGGGCTCTAGAGCTAACAGAAATACTTATCAAGGCTGGCTGCGACCCTGGTGGCTGCAATTCGGCGGGTAGGACCGTGCTGCAGGGTGCCATCGAACGTGGACATACTTCGGTGGTAAAACTGTTACTTTCTTACAATATCCCAGTTCCTCCGAACATGCAGGAAAATATGCACAGACTACGGGAAGGTTTGAGTACCGAAATGGTGAAATATCCGCTTCGCAAGGGTGGTAACCCCTTCAGGCCTATGGGCAAGAAGCGAGCCCTTTTAATCGCCATACAAGGCATCAGTGGATCCGAGTATAGTGACCTCCATCATGATCGTCTCGCCTTTGCACACCGTGATGCCCGAGAACTTTGCAATCACCTGATAAGTAAGTTACGATGTCGCGATTTGATCGCTGATATTGATCGATGTTGAACGTAGATTCTTCTGGGTATCAGTCGAACGACGTTATTTTGATGCTCGATGATAGGAAGCATCCCGAAGATCTCTGGCCTACGCGTCGCAGGATCGTACGTCGTTGCTTCGTGGCGATAACGCGTTTGTGATATCGATCACAAATATAGTTACGTCAAATCGTTCAACTGACCCATGATATCCCCGAAGCCTGTCATTTCTTTTTCTATTGTAAGTGAGGTTGTGTCGGTGAAGAATATGTATAGACGTTCAAAATATTGTAGTTTCGGGACAAGGGCTGGAGCAAGAGTGGATAGCCGATGGTCGGGATGAGGGTCAGTAATCCTGTTCATCTGGCTTACACTCATGCCACTGATAAAGTTGCCATTCAGATATCGTTTCTGCGGACGGAATGCCTATTCTTGATTATGTGAGTCACTTGATTGTTCGCTTATGTCGGGGTCTAAGGGTGTGTCAGATTCTTCATAATCGGCTGATCACGCCATTGGAAAAAGTAAAGGGCTCGAAGTTATTCGTACGTGTTCCTTGGTTGTATGATTCACTGGCCGACTCCGTTGTACAACTAGGCGCTCCTTGATTGCCCACATTCGGGACCGTTGCTAGGTAAGCGGCAAAGCGCATCGTTTTGGCTTTATCACTGTACTAAAACGATCGCTCACAGAACTGCTAACAAGCAGGACACCAAGGAGTTACTCGAGGGTATGGAATATTGGTCGTGATCAGCTATTCAAAGGTCAGTCACCCATTTGATTGTCACCTGAGTCTTTTTGAATTGTGTTGTAGCGGTCTCGCTCTGCATCGTCAGACTGTGCAAGTCGCCTTTTTTTGACTCCAGGAATCTAAATCATATTTTTCTATAGTGCAATTGTACAGGAAGCACCGGAAATCCGTCCAACTTTCAAGACGAGGGAGTAGGTCCTCCCTCAGTGAATTGACATCCGAGGATGGACAAATAGGGAACCTCAGCATGGTACGCGATTTTTTGAGTGAATAAAATAAAATAAAAACCTTTTTTCGCAAGGTACCACACAGTTACTCGAGGGTGTCGAATATTGGTCGTGGTCACCAATTCAAAGGTCAGTCATCCATTCGACACTGTCACCGAACCTTTTGTAATGGTGTTACAGCACTCTCGCTCTCCATCGTCAGATTGTGCAAGTCGCCTTATTTGACTTTAGGAATGTAAATCATAATTTTCTCACAGTGCAATTGTACAAGAAGCACCGAAAATCCCTCCGTGAACCGGCATCCGAGGACCATCAAGTAGAGAACCTAAGCGTGGTACGTGGCCATCTTTTTCTTTTTTGTAAAGCAAGATCGAATTGATATATATTTTTCCTCCAGATTTATTTGTCGGCTCGTAGAGATAGACATCTCGTACACGCGGATCGCGAACGCGAATTCACATTTACCAGGGTGCGATACATTTGAATGTATTCACGATCACGCACTCACCGTTCTGAAGTGTTTCTTGAATGCGGTGTCGGAGAGACCTAATATAACATGGACAGAACTGCTTGATACCCTGAAGTGAGTCGTTCCGTACCCTTTGTCAGTTCCCGGAGAACGACTAATGCGCTGTCAGGGACCTCGTTTGTGATATTCGGATGCGGTATCAAGACGCGCATTGGATGAGGGAACCGAGGGTGTGTCGAAATCTCTCGCTCGCGTTCGTTTTGATTGAACGTTACCCCTTTCTTTGTCTAGATTTCGACAAATCCATCTACGGTATGTGGGATCCGGTTGATCGCCCATTGTTGCTCACCTTGGTATGCAGCAGGATTTGACCCAATCGGTTATACAGATGATTTGATTTCTTTTTGGGGGGGACAATGTTGTGGAGCATGTTGTCCGTGTCTGATAGTGAGAATAGCACCGTCGGGTCTGAAATACTTACTGTATGTACCATCCAACTTGAATCTGATTTGAATCGCCTGGTCGTTTGCAATATGTTGCGTGTCCGGCGGTCTTTTCTGACTCATTTGATTGTCACCTATCTTACACTTTGGGATTACAATGGCTTAGACTCCCGTTTTTTTACACCATGTCACTAATTTATTACCCTGCGCTTGATCATACTCAGGATCGCTCGATGGAAGGCTTGGAATGGCAGGCCTTATGGCGAAGACGACGACTAGGGGGGGCATCATCACCTTTGTTTGATCATATAGTGAGGGACCCGGCATGATACGATCGGGCTGCGGTTGGACGAGGGTTTTGATGGGCGAAGTGCACAGAGAGCGCATATACAAGGTAAGGAAGAAGGAAACTTGGCATTTGTGAAGGCTCAGATAGATGTGACCATACAGCATACAGACTGTTAGGACAAACGCCACAGGGACCTCAATTCCGTTTTTGTCGGACAAATGTTGACCACCTTCGCATTCAATTTTCCTATCTTACACATTAGGCTACAATAGCTTCGACTCGTCCACCGTCACCTTTTGGACCCGGCGGAGGCGGCAATTCCTCCGTTTGCCATTCTGCAGAAGACAACGTAGGTGGATCCGTTTATGGCGACGCGGAGTTGTCGGCTCCTCCACTCGTTCGGTGTCCTTTACATGCGGACATGGCTGCAAATGCGCGCTGAAAGAACCTATGCAAGGTTCAAGAAAGCAATGCACGTGAAATCATAGTCTGCTCATTGCGCTTCCTGAGACCGCGCGTTGGTCTACATCCGGCATGCCTCCTTGAACAGCACCGGAATGTCGGTCATGCCATCGTAACACTGTCCGCGTTTCAGAAGTTGCTCGAATGACAAGATTTAAACATACCTTATACACTTCCTCGAGACTGCAGATAAATTCACGGTAATTCGCATTGGCAAGATCGATAATTTATTCATGCTCTTTCAGAGCCATCGTCCTTGCGAGAGGATAGACATGTCTTGTTCGTCGATGAGATGACAGACGTAAGTGATAGCGTCCAGTAGACCTTGCTATTTCTTTTGTCCTTCGACAAGGCCTTGAATGAATCCATAGTACTTAGCAAGTTTTTGATTAGACACAAACATCGCTGGCATGAGCTCGGTATTACGATCGAGTGTATCAACAGCGATCATGATGCAGGGCCGTATATCGTTTTTACCACGGTGTCTTTCCGACGATAGATATAGTGAACGAGGGAACGAGGCTTTTCAGTGTATCCGAGACTGCGATAAGTGCGCTTATGATTAAGGGATGCACATTTACCTCGTCCAACGAACTGCAAGATGGGTTTTCCCCACTGCTTCCATTTATGACGGAAGACCTCGTCGCTGCTGGTGGCCACCGTGAGAATGTTCTTGTAACGTCCTTGTTGCTAGACGAGAACTTGATTGGCTTCATGCGAGTCTACAGCTTGTGTACTCCCTGGTTCGTCTTCGCATGCCTCGCTATCCATCGCTTGGAGTGAGGCTGAGGGTACCGAGAAGAGAAACGATTGTCACACCTCGTCGACCTTGGAGCGATGAGCCAAGTGCTCGAGATTTTCTATATAAGTCTCGACGCGCTCGGGACCTTGCCCTAGTCTGACTTCCTCGGCTTTGTTTCAAGATACTCCAATGGAGCGGTCTAGCACTTCGAGCAAGGACGGAATATGTGCGGTAAGCAGGGGATATAGGTAGGTAGAAAGGACTGGCCAGTTTGATTCTCGAGTTCTTGCGCAAAGTCGGTTATCCTTTCCTTGGCAAGCGTCTGCTTGGTATCTAGGCAGGGAATGAATACTGGGGTGATGTACTACTACTAGGATCGACGTGCTGAATAGTTTTCATGGCACCGCAGCTGAGTAACTCGCTAAAGAGGACGCAATCACCAGGCCTGGGATTGGACAAGCCAAAGAGGATGCCAGTGATGCTCTGGACCATGACGACTTGGAGTGGCGCGATGCCAAGGAAAGGAGGGACATCTTTGTGATAAACGAGGTCATTGTCGCGCTCTGCACGGGCGAAATTTTTTTGCAAAAAAGACATCCAAAAAGGAGTGGAAAATGTAGGAATAGACGGATAATCTGGGTAGAATGGAATGTCTTGCTGTCCTGTACGACTGCAGGGGATGCTTGTCCTGCATAGGCTAGGCGGTGGTGTGGAAGGTAGAGAATGTAGACTTCTTTGCCTTGAGCTCATCGATGGATGAATGGCCCGGGAAATGGTGCTGCTTTATTCTGAGCTGGAGGATCCATAAAATCGGGCAAAGCGGACCGGAGCGACACTAACCCGTAGGAGAATGCGCAACCCTGAACCGAACCGCATGGCTTCGCCTCACAGACAGTCTGGTCGTCACCAGACCAGAATTCGAACTTGGCCCCTCTATGCAGCTTCAAATAAATTGCTCTCAGCGTTCGAAACCCTCCCTTTAAATTGGCACGTATGGTGAGCAGAACTCCGCAACGGACCCTTATCACCTCGTCGCACAACCAGGAAGCCGGAAGCACCGCGTGAACTGCGCTGGACGTTCTATGCTACGTGCAAACCAAATGCTTGAACCGCCTCCACGCTCGATACCCAAGTAGCGTAGAACAACAACCCTCACAAAATGGATGACGTTATAAGGATGGCGTTCAAGACTTTGTAATCAACGATGGTGACTTGTCCTCTCTGCTTGAGGACAGTTCCAAAGTCGGTTCCAAGTTTGGCCTGTACTTCAACCTGTTCTTATAAAATGTTCTCAATTTTATTCATTGGAGACGCGTTCCGAGGCTAAGGTTTGATGCTCAGCCGCTGGATCCGCAGGCGTGTAGACGGGCCAAACTTCCAAGGCTCAACTCGAGGTCCATCCTCTTATGGATGATGTCAAGGATTTGTCTTTTGAACCCGAAGAGAACAGACCAACCCGTATGTGATCGATACGACATCAATCCCGTCTCTGACCCAGTGTCCCGAAACACTCCGAGAGAGAACATCTTCCCCCCGTAATGAAATGTGGGAATGTCATGATCGGGAATACGTATGGTTCACAATTAGATCTCTCGATAAGATACTGAGCGAAAATCGTTTACAGAAAAGTTTCCGGTAGTCCCAGTCCCAGCGCTTGTACGTTGTCAGGGGCTACTCCCTAAACACGTTTTCTTAATGTCATACAGACAACTTGAAGATAAACGCTTCTGACCCGACAGCCACCCGTGTAATGAAGACATGAAAGAAGTCTTTGTTTTCAACTTCTACATGGTTACCTATCTCGTGATTTGAGTCACTAGACTGTGGTTCGCATGTTTGGTCGTTCGGAGAAATACCAGACCCCCTGGGTCGGTACACGGCTCTGGAGCCCAACAACTATCACCGTTCACGGTCACAGAAGGCATCCCGGCGAATAATAGTCCAAGTGGCATCAGCAAATCACAACCCCTTCATACAGAGCTCTAGCTCTATGATTGATCCATCCTTGCGCTTAAGGATGGCTCTATTGTAGAACTAGGTGCGGTGCTGAAACTTATGTCTTTCTATCCATCTGCTCTGCATCTAATTAGTAATTATTCTTAACACTGATTAGTTGAATATTCGGGCCATCCAAGAAAATTCTGGAAAGTCCAGAATCTGTCAGTTCATCCTCAATGAGATGAATTGATGCCTTACCAACCCTACTTGTGTCATTCAGGAGTTTTTCCGCACCAAACGCAGGGCAACCAACGATGGAGGTGAGCGAATCTGCAAAAAGAGTCGCCATGAGCTGGGAATCCAAAGCGATTGTCAGGATTAAACGGCGCAGGAGGTGGACACGTGGACGACGCGTGAAGTTCTCGCATCATCACAAACTGATGATTCAGTAAGGTGTACAACTTGAAACGTTTACTACTCTTGTCTTCACTGACGGATTTTTGTGAGAACATTCGAAGACCTGTTCATTCTGAATCTCAATGACACGCGAAATTGACGGAACATGCGATCCCTTGATCGTACCTTTCGACACAGCTCTTAATCTTCTCGCTCAAGAAATAGCACATAATCGTACGCATATAATTGAAGAAAATTGTCCTTTGTATTTTCCCCAGTGTATGTCTGGGGATTGGAAGACCAGCCTTTTTGAGAAGAGTCTGCGACAATGAATTCTCGATAGGATCTGGAGAGCCACCACGATCCTTGCTTCACGCGAGGATAATAATTCTGCTTATGTTTCGATGTCTTGGTGACCGCGCAGGTAACGGCTAACTTTCGTAATCAGACCAATGCGAATGGCAGTACCAGTCACGCAAATCGTGGGAAAGATAGATAATTTTCGAGGTGTCAGCGGCGCTTCTTGGATCTTGAGATATACCCATTACCACTTTACACATTGCAGATCAACCCAACGCACGTCGCTATGTCAGCGGGTCTGGAAGCTCGCTGCGAGCGAACTCTTGACGAGGTTTTGACCGTCTCGCAAAGCATACGTCGCTCTGCCGCGGCATTAGCATGTGCCACAAATAAACAAAATTCCAGCATATCTGATAGACTTCGCCGCCAATTGGAGACAATCCGTGTATCCGCCGATACCATTCTTGAAGCCTTCACCAAAGCTTCTTTCACAGGTGATGCCCTTGATGACCGAATAATCGATTGGCTATTCAGGGGAGAGTTACCGTTGTGTCTGGACAAGTTGAAAGAAATGGACAACATGCTCAAGCCCGACCAAACTCGGCCTACCCAGGCCTCTGGTAGACCTCTCGGACAGGTCGAAGACAGGCTTACCGGGGCGATGGGGTTCTTCGATAAACACAACAGTCTTTTTCATTTCTTGCTCACTCCCGACATTTGGTGAGTGCCCAAGCAGCCTTCCGAACGCATGTTCAACTCCGCTACGCAGGAATCGTGAGAGACAACATCACCAGGCATCAGGAGCACCTCGACTGGATACTACTTCCATCATGGATGCTCATCAAGGAACTCAGACGACGGAAGAAGAATCGGAATCAGAATACCATACAGCATCGGGGTCAGAAGATGACGGGGATGGACCACAGTCAGACACGAACCAAGCAAGGACAACAAGATATAAAAAGGAATCTATCAGTGCGTGTGTCCCACGTTTTATTTCATACTGAGCTGAATGACAGGTCAGAGGAAAAACTGAACGAAGTCTCACGATGGCTTGTTCCATTAAATTGCAGGGAGAAGCACAGTGATGTGCTCAAGCTGCGTCAAGAAGGCACGTGCATGTGGTTCCCTAAGACGGAGGCGTACAAGCAGTGGAGGGTTGGCGGGAATCGATTTTTGTGGTTACACGGCAAAGGTGCGGTGCCTGGTGCCTCATGCCATTGGCATTTATTGACCTGTTTTTAGCTGGTTGTGGAAAGTCGGTATTGATGTAGGTCCTTTGTTCGCTTATACCTGATGGTTCTGAATCTCGCAGTGCATCGACAATCGAGCACCTCAAAAGTACGTTACAAGAGGAAGAAGTAGTCATATACTTCTACTGCGATTTCAGAAGTGAGCGGTCGACGAGTCCTACCGAGGTGATGCGCTCCCTGCTCTCCCAGCTGATGGGTCACTTCCACGATTGCGGTCTTGATCCTGGGGACCTCCCGATCAAGATTCTCGAACAGAAAAGCCAGGGTACCCTATCGCTCGACGACCTCGACAAACTATGTGACCTGGTATGGCATGCTGCAAACTGCTTCCGCTACGAGCCCATCATAGTAATCGATGCGCTAGATGAGTGCGCGGATGTCGAGGGACTCCTACGGGCTCTTCTCACACTAAATCTGGCTGATGTCCGGGTACTGGTGACGAGTCGACCTCACAAAACGATCATGAATCATATTGGAGGACTTCGTTCGCTTTCCTTCGAGAATGTTGCAAAAGAGATGGCAGGGGACATAGCCTTACATGTCAGACGAGAGGTTGATTCGCACAACCGGCTCAGATCAGCCGACCCAAAGCTGAAGAATGAGATACAGGTGAAATTAAACGAGGCAGCGGAGGGCAGGTAGGACGTCGTTTCATGGGTTCAACGTACGACTTACCATTACTGTTTGCTAGGTTCCGGTGGGTGCAGTGTCAACTTGACGCTTTGAAACGATGTACGACTAGGCAAGAGCTAAGAGAAGCGCTTGACGACTTACCCAACGAGCTAGAAGCGACATATGAGAGAATTCTGGGAGCAATCGATGAACGAAAGTCGGAAGGAAAGATGGCCCGACGTGCGTTAGCTTGGCTTTCTGTGGCGCTGGAGCCCTTGCATTTAGCTCAGATTGTCGATGGCCTCTCGATCGATCCAAAGGGACATATGGTCAAACGCGAGACTCTTGGAAGTGCACTGTTACACGCACTGTCGAGTCTTGTATCATATTCCGAAGAGACGGATATCGTCGTTATATCCCATTTTAGTGTTATGGTATGTTCAGGATAGTCGTATGTCCGCAACATCTAACGTGGTTTGTTCAATAGGAATATTTAACGAGCCGCGCACCACTGCCGATGTATCAGATTATTATCCGCGAAGCTCACGCAGAGGTCATACAAATGTGCATGCGTTGTATCTCTATCGTCCTGAAACCAGAACCCACTCGTGGCAAGGTGGTACCATTGGAATGCATCCCAATGCTGTCCTACGTCTTCTCTTTCGGCTTCAGCCACCTTGCCCATGTCGATCCGGGATCAACAGTCGTCTTAGAAGCACTACTATCTCTCGGATCAGATGTTCGGCATTATCCATCACAGTGGGAACGTCTCTGCGAGTTGCGGGAGGAGCTTCTCCGATGGCCTTATCCTCCATGGCCATCGCCAAGACATGATTTTGTACCCTACATCTTGGTTGCTTATTCTTCCCCTGGACTCCTCCGATCGTTCCGCTCTGGTTTCTCTTTGAAGCCAAGGGCTGGGACGAATCCCCTCGTATATGCTGCAGACCTTCATAAGACCGAACACGCAATGATTCTCTTGGGGTCTGGTGCTGACGTGAACATGTGTGGTTTCGTTGTTGATGATTCTCGTCATGCCTTGCCACTCGAGATCGCCATTGATCTTGGTGAAGATTTGCTTGTCGGAGAACTCTTACGGAGAGGATGTGTAGTGCCATCAGAGCTCCTTGCGACTGCCATCTGTATGCCATGGTACAGCACCCGGGTCCTTGTCAAGCTAATACAAACTGACAATTTCATCGAATGGGCTCACAAAATTGGAGATGAAAAGTTGTATAGAAGCGTATTCAATAGTGCAAGACCGAGTGGAGGGGACAGCAGGACAACGGACGAAGATCACGTTGCCCTGGCACGTATACTTTGTCAGATTGGCCTCGACCTTTCTGCAAACAGTCCATTCGGGGCAGAACTGATCGAGCGCGCTGTCCATGCAGCACATACGTCAATGCTCGAGTTTTTACTTCCCCCAGATCAACCGCCGCCACCTCAATTCTTGCTTGCCGCATCAACGGGTGACACTTCCGAAACAGTATCTATTGTTCGTTTCTTGCTTGCCAAGGGAGTTGACATACATGCCGTCTCAGATGGAGGTGGAGACACTGCACTTCACCTGGCCGTAATGTGTCCTTGGGAACCACGGCGTTTGGAGCTAGTAACAATGCTTGTTGAAGCTGGCTGCCGACCGACCGCCCGCAATTTCATGGGTGAGACACCCTTGGATGGTGCTATCCGCAGCGGATGCGCTTCGGTAGTGAAACTTCTACTCTCTTACAATGTCCCACTTCCTCCCGACATCCTTTCTATCACGTTGCAGAGACGCGTTACTTCCCAGGTCGTTGGGCACCTGGTTTGCAAAGGTGCTAATATACATTCCACCACGCGCGATGGCCGAACGATACTTCATCTTGCCATTACTGGGTATCCCGAATCACAGTGTTTGGACATGGTCAGAAGCTTCATCAATGCTGGTTTCAATCCCACGACCTGCGGTTCCCAGGGACCAACGATTGTTGAAACTGCTATGAAACGTGGCTATACTTCGGTGATAGAGCTTCTACTTTCTTACAATTTCCCATTTCCTCCAAACATCCTGCGGATCATGTTCAGGTTGGGGAAACGTTTGAGTACAGAAATGGTGGAATTTCTGCTTCGCAAGGGTGCTATCCCCTTGGGCAAGAAGCGAGCCCTTTTAATCGCCATACAACATGTCACTGGATCTGAGCACTATACCACCCCTCCTTTCACCTTTGGACACCGAGATGCCAGAGAACTCCGCGATCACCTGATAAGTAAGTCAGGCTGTCACAATCCAATCCTCTATTATTCAATGTTAAACGTCGACGTAGATTCTTATGGGTATCAACCGCATGACGTCGTTTTGATGCTTGATGATAAGGATCATCCCAAAGATCTGCGGCCTACGCGCCATAGAATCGTACGCCGTCCCTTCCTGCTTGCGAAAACGTGTTTCTGCTATTGATCATCTGTGTAGTTGCGTCAAATCGATCAACTGACCCAGGATGTCAGCGAAGACTGTCATTGTGTTTTCTATTGTAAGTGACTTTGCGTCAATGAAGGATATGTTTGGACGCTGAAATTAATATAGTTTCCGGATGTGTGTTAGAGCAAGAGTCCGGTGAACGTGCGAGTACTAGTAAAAGAGCTAACGGTCGGAATAGCAGTCAGTGGTCTTCTTCGTCCAGTTTACGTTTGTACGCTGATAAAGTTGCTTCAGTGATCGTTTCCACGGAAGGAAAAACCATTCTTGATCATGTGAGTTACCAGATGGTTCACACATATCTTGGTCTGATGGTGTGCCAGATTCTTCATAATCGGTTGATCACCCCCTTGGAAAAAGTAAAGGGCTCGAAACTATTCGTACGTGTTCCTTGATTGTATATTTGACTTGCTGACTCGTTGTATAACTAGGCACTCCTCGATTGCTCTTACTCGGAATCGCTACTAGGTAGGCAAAATGATATCATATGTTTATCACTGCATTACAATGGTCACTCACAGACCTGCAAATGGGCAAGGCACCAAGGACTTACTCGAGGCTGTGGAAGATTGGTCGTGATCAACACTTCAAAAGTCAGTCACATCTGATATTAATGGACACGTGAATCCTTCTGAATGGTGTTGCAGCTCTCTCGCTCTGCATCGTCAGATTGTGCAAGTCGCCTTATTTGACTCTAGGAGTGTCAATCATATTTTCTTCTCACAGTACAATTGTACAAGCGACACCGAAAATCTGCACAAGTTCCAAGACAAGAGAGCACGTCCTCGCTCAGTCACGGTGAACCGATATCCGAGGACCGTCAAACGCTAGTAAGGAACCTCAGCGTGGTACGGGGCAACTACTTAATTTTTTCTGCAAAAAATCGAATCGATACTTTTTTTTTGCTAGGTGTGTTTGTCGGCTTGTAGAGACACACAATTTGCACACGAAGATCGCGAACGTGAACTCACATTTACGAGGGTGCGACGCCAGTGAATGTATTCACGATCATGCACTTACTTTCTCAAGTGTTTCTTGAATGCGGTGTCGGAGAAATCTGATATAACATGGACAGAATTGCGCGATACCCTGAAGTGAGTCACTCCGTACTCTTTTTCAGCACCCGGGGAACAACCAATCCGATGTCAGGGACGACATTTGTGAAATTCGAAGGCGTCAAAACGCAGATTGGGTACAGGAACCTAGGGTGAGTGTCGAAACACCGTGCTCGCCCGCCCGTTCGTTTTGCTGAGCGTTCCTCCTTTTTCGTCTAGATTTCTACGAATTGGTGTACGGTATGTGGTATCGGAATCGGTCGTTGTTGCCGTTGCTCACCTTGGTATGCAGGATCTAACCCAGGCGGTGAGACAGATGTTTTGATTTATTTTTACAATGGACAATATGTTGTGGAGTAATTAATGATGATGACAAATGATGACAATAATTGGAAAAAAAAACCAAGTTGTCCGTGTTCGATAAAATGGCACCGTCGTGTTGTTGACCATGCATCCAATTACGATCTTGCCTTGTCGTTGCAATATTTTGCGTGTACGCCATTTTTTCCGACTCACGTACCTTACACTGTGGGACTACATTCACATCAGCTCGTCCCCGTCACCAACCCTTTGAACTCGGTGGAGGCGGAAACGATCTGTATAGTTCAATAAAACATCGCATGTCGACGGAAAAACGTCTACTTACTGCGTTTCTTGACCGCGCGCATTGTTCCACATCCGGCAAGCTTCCTTGAACTACACCAGAGTGCTGGTCGTGTCATTGTAAGACTGTCCGCGTTTCAAGAGTTGTTTGGACTATGGGACATGAGCAAACTTTTTGCCCTTCCTAAAGATTACGTATGATCTCACGGCATTCTGCAGCGCTTCTTCACGCGCTTTCACGCAGCTATTTTCCTTGCGAGCGGCCAGGAATACCTCGCTGGTCGACTAGACGATGAGGTGAGATGTAGAAATCAACGAAATGACTGACATGCGGATAGACGAACCATTATAGCACTTGCAAGGGCTTGAGTTTGACTACCATAAGCGCAATTTCATACAATGAATACGCGCGTTTGCTTCACCCAAGGCGAGTTGCAAACGGGTTTTCTCATTCCTTCCACTTCTGATGGACGACCTCGTGGCTGCTAGCGATAATACTCTCGTATCGTTCTTGTTTCTGGACGAACTCCTGATTAGCATCATGCGGGGGCGGTTTTATCAACACAACTTTTTATACGTGCTACTTCGTTCTCCGATGTCTCACCATCCAGACGGCGGGTACCTGCGAGTGCATGCTGCCAGGCACACTCTTGGATCTCTGTGAGCATGAGAAATGCGAGGCTGTGGATAAACGATGGTGTTATTTGATCAGACGGGGTACCTTGGACCTCGTGGACGAGCGATGGTCACACGGAGGTGCGGAGGTAGGCAAAAGTCCTAGCAGCGTTTTGTGGTGGGTGAATAGATGACGGGATGAATGGAAGGGACGTACCTGGTAGAAAAGAGCGCGTCGTGGGATGACTTGTCGTCGTCGTCGGCAAGCTTCGAATAGAGGGTTGCAGAGAATGGCAGCACGTTCTGATTCAAGGGGGGGACTGGTCAGCAGGCAGTGGAAGTAAAGACACGGGTGTATGAAAAAACGAGGACGTTGGCAGGTAGTTTTGTTTGGTGACCATGAGGCTTGAGATGGTTAGGGTGGGGGCAATTGAATAAGAGGGCAAAACACACAGGAGAATGAGATCCAATGAGCGATGTCGTTGCGAAGCTTGGTAGCTTGGGAGAAAGGCGCGAATAGAGATGCTTGAATAAGATAAAATGGAGGAGCAAGGGTCTCGTCTATGAATTGATTTTTTTTTTTTGGGACAAGGAATTGATTTTTCAGCCTGAGAGAGTTCAAACGGAACAGAACGAGACCTTTCGCCGCCTCAAGCTGAAACGGCGATGCTTCTACTCATCCCCAATTACCAACCAACGAATCATCAATCATCATGCCAGTGGGTGTGGAAGCCCGCTGCGAGCGAACTCTCGACGAGGTTTTGACCGTCTCGCAATACATCCGTCGCTCTGCATTAACATGTATGAATAAGCAAAACTCCAGCATTTCTGATAGACTTCGCCGCCAATTGGAGACAATCCGTGTATCCGCCGATACCATTCTTGAAGCCTTCACCAAAGCTTCTTTCACAGGTGCCAATACCCTTGATGAGCGGATAATCGATTGGCTATTAAGCGGAGAGCTACCCATGTGTTTGGGTAAATTGAAACAGATGGATGACATGCTGAAGCACAATGGCCAAGTTCGGCCTACCCCTGCTAGACTTCTCGGACAGGTTGAAGACAAACTTACTGCGGCGATGGCGTTCTTCGATAAACACAGCAGTTTTTTTATTTCTTGCTCACTCCAGATGTTTGGTGAGTTCCCAGTGGCCTTCCGAACGCGCGATTGACTCTGCTACCCAGGAATCGTGAGAGACAAAATCGCCAGGCATCACAAGCATCTCGAGTTAATACCGCTTGCATCACGGCTGATCATCAAGGCACTCAGACGACGGAAGAATCAGATTCGGAATACCATACAGCATCAGAACTAGAGGATGATGGAGAGGATACGAACCAAGTCAGATATAAGCAGGAGTTTATCAGTGCGTGTGTCCCGCTTGCATTTCATACTGGGGTTATAACAAGTCAGAGGAAAAACTGAACGAAGTCTCACGATGGCTTGCCCCATTGAATTGCACGGAGAAACATAGTGACACACTCAAGCTGCGTCAAGAAGGCACGTGCACGTGGTTCCCTAAGACGGAAGTGTACAAAAAGTGGAGGCTTGGCGGGAATCGATTTTTGTGGTTACACGGCAAAGGTGCGGTGACTGGTACAACATGCCGCTGATAATGATCCATTAATGTATTCTTAGCTGGTTGCGGCAAGTCGGTACTGAGGTAAGTCCCTTCGTTGGCTTTATACTTGATGGTTACAAGTCTTGCAGTGCATCGACAATTGAGCACCTCAAAAGTACGTTACAAGAGGAAGAAGTAGTCATATACTTCTACTGTGATTTCCGAAACGAGCGGTCGACGAGTCCTACCGAGGTGATGCGCTCCCTGCTCTCCCAGCTGATGTACCACTTCCGTGATCGCAATCTTGATCCTGGGGACCTTCCGATCAAGATTCTCGAACAGAAAAGCCAAGGTACTTTATCGCTCAACGACCTCGATAAACTATGCGATCTGGTATGGCACGCTGCAAGTTGCTTCCGCTACGAGCCCATTATAGTGATCGACGCTCTCGATGAGTGCGCGGATATCGATGCACTCCTACGGGCTCTTGTTACACTCAATCTGGCCGATGTTCGGGTATTGGTGACGAGTCGACCTCATGAGATGATCATGGCTTATATTGGAGGATTTCGTTCACTTTCCTTTGAGGACGTGACCAAAGAGATGGCAGGAGACATAGCCTTACATGTCAGACGGGAGGTTGACTCGCACAACCGGCTGAGATCAGCCGACCTAGAATTGAAGAATGAGATGCGGGTGAAATTGAACGAGAAAGCGGAGGGCAGGTATGGCGTTGTTTTTATGTCGTCATCCTGCAACTTATGGACATTGCTTTATAGATTCCGGTGGGTGCAGTGTCAGATTGATGCTCTGAAACGATGTACGAGCAGACAAGAGCTAAGAGAAGCACTTGATAATCTCCCCAATCAGCTAGAAGCGACATATGAGAGAATTTTGGGGCAATAGACGAACGAAAGTCGGAAGGAATTTTGGCACGACGTGCGCTGGCTTGGCTTTCTGTGGCATTGGAGCCCTTGCATCTAGCTCAGATTGTCGATGGCCTCTATGAATCCAAAGCATCAAAAAGTCAAGCGCGAGACGCTTGGAAGTGCGCTGTTACATGCGCTGTCGAGCTTAGTGTCATATTCCGAAGAGACGGATATTGTCGTTATATCTCATTTCAGTGTCTTGGTACGTTTCAAGATCATCCTGTATCCACAATATCCAATGTGGTGTGTTGGATAGGAATATTTAACCAGTCGCACACCGCTGCCAACGTATCAAATCGTTACCCACGAGGCTCACGCAGAGGTCGCACGAATGTGCATGTCTTGTATCTCTGTCTTCCTGAATTCAGATCCCTCCCGCGATAATCTAGGAACATTTTCTCCATTGCATTGCGTCCCAATGCTCTCCTATGTCTTCTCTTCTGGCTTCAGTCACCTTGCCCATGTCGATCCGGGATCAACGGTCGTCTTAGAAGCACTGCAATGTCTCGGATCAGACGTACGTCATTATCCTTCGCACTGGGAACGTCTCTGCGAATTGCGGGATGAACTTCTCCGATGGCCTTATCCTCCATGGCCATCGCCAAGACATGATTTTGTACCATACATCTTGATCGCTTATTCCTCCCCTGGACTCCTTCAATCGTTCTTCTCCCGTTCTCTCTCTCTGAAGCCAAGGGCTGGGACGAATCCCCTCGTGTATGCTGCAGACCTTCATAAGACCGAACACGCAATGGTCCTCTTGGGGTCTGGTGCTGACGTGAACGTGCGTGGCTTCGTCATTGACGACTCTCGTCACGCCTTGCCACTCGAGATCGCCATCGATTTGGGCGAAGATGTGCTCGTCGGAGAACTCTTGCGCAGAGGATGTTTGGTGCCATCAGAGCTCATTGCTACCGCCATCTGTATGCCGTGGTGCAGCACCCGGGTCCTTGTCAAGCTTATGCAAACTGACAGATTTGCTGAATGGGCACACCTAGTTGGAGAGGAAAAGTTGTATCGGAGTGTATTCAATAGTGCGAGACCGAGTGGAGGGGACAGCAGGACAACGGACGAAGATCATGTCGCCCTGGCACGCATACTTCGTCAGATTGGTTTGGAGCTTTCTCCAAACAGCCCGTTCGGGGAGGAGCTCATAGAGCGAGCTGTATATGCCGCCCATACTTCAATGCTCGAATTTCTGCTTCCACCAGATCAACCACCACCCGCTCGATTTCTCCTCGCCGCATCAACAGGTGACACTTCTGAAACAGTATCCGTAGTTCGTTTCTTGCTCAGCAAGGGAGTTGATATACATAGCGGCACTTCGTGTGAAGGTGGATCCGTAGACACTGTGCTTCACCTGGCTGTAATGTGTCCTTGGGAACCACGGGCTCTGGAGCTAGCAGAGATACTTATCAACGCTGGCTGCGATCCTGTTGGCTGCAACTCGGCGGGTAGGACCATTCTGCAAACAGCCATCGAACGTGGACATACTTCGGTGGTAGAACTTCTGCTTTCTTACCACATCCCATTTCCTCTGAACATTCTACAAATCATGCACAGACTGCAGAAACGGTTAAGTGCCGAAATGGTGGAATACCTGCTTCGCAAGGGTGCTGACCCCTTCAAGTCGGGCAAGAAGCGAGCCCTTTTGATCGCCATACGAAGTGTCGCTGGATGCGAATATAGCGACCTGCCTCGTCTCCCCTTTGCACACCGAGACGCCCGAGAACTTCGCGATCACCTGATAGGTAAAGTCATGGTGTCACGATTCAGTCCTACCTATCTCTCATCACTCACTAACATTTATCGACGTCGACGTAGATTCTCATGGGTATCAGCCGGACGACGTCATTTTGATGCTCGATGATAAGAATCATCCTAAAGAGCTCTGGCCTACGCATCACAGAATCGTACGTCGTCGCTTCCTGCCCGCGAAAACCTGTTTCTGATATCGATCACTTATGCATATGTAGTTACATCAGATCGATCAACTGACCCATGATTTCCCCGAAGACTGTCACTTTTTTTCTACTGTAAGTGACATTGTGTTGATGGAGAATATGTGTACGATGTTGAAATAATATAGTTTCAGGACAAGCGCTTCAGCGAGAATGCTGTGAACGTGCGAGTATGAGAGCTAATGGTATGGATACCAGTCAGTGGCCTCACTCGTCTGGATCACGTTCGTGGTCACTGATAAAGTTACGTTAGTGATCGTTACCGCGGACGGAAAAGTCATTTTTGATCACGTGAGTTACCAGATGGTTCACTAACTTTACTCATTATAATACAATATAATTGGTCTGATTGTGTGTCAGATTCTTCATGATCGGTTGATCACACCGTTGGACAAATTGAAGGGCTCGAAGTTATTCGTACGGTTCTTTGGTTATAGTGACTATGATTTGCTCTTTAAATCCATTGAACAACTAGGCGCTGTTTGATTGCTGTTATTCGGAATCGCTGTTAGGTAGGTGAAATGTATCATATCCGAGTCAGGTTTATCACTGTACTATATCGGCCACGAACAGACCTACAAACGGGCAAGACACCAAATAGTTACTCGAGGGCGTGGAAGATTGGTCGTGGTCAGCTCTTCAAAAGTCGGTCATTCATTCGCCATTGTCACCCGAACATTTTGTAATTTTGTTGTAGCACTCTCACTCTGCATCATCAGATTGTGCAAGTCGCCTTGTTTGAACCTAGGGCTGTTAAGCATAACTTCTTTTTACAGTACAATTGATGAAGAAGCACCGAAGATCTGTACAAGTTTCAAGACGAAAGAGTATGCTCGGTAAAAGTGAAGCAACATCCGAGAACCGTCAAATAGAGAACCTTAGCGTGGTACGCGGCCACCTTTCTTTGTATTTAAAAAAATGAATCAATACCTTTTTTTTGGCCAGATTTGTTTGTCGCCTTGTAGAGACACACAACTCGCACACGACGATCACGAACGCCAGCTCACATTTACTAGGGTGAGACATGTGGATGTATTCATGATCACACACTCACTTTTCTTAACCAAGTGTTTCTTGAATGCTGTGTCGGAGAAACCCAATATAACATGGACAGAGCTGCTGGATACCCTGAAGTGAGTCACTCCGTGCCGTTTTTCAGTGCCCGGGGAACGACTAATGCGATGTCAGGGAGGCTGTTCGGGACATTCGGACGCGGCATCAAGACGTGTATTGGACACAGGAACCGAGAGTGAGTGTCAAAACTCCCCTCAAGTTCGTTACTGAGCAATCCCCCTTTTTGTCTAGATTTCTACGAATTGGTTTACGGTACGTGGTATCAGGGTCGATCACCCGTTGTTGCTGTTGCTGAGCTTGGTATGTAGGATTTGACCCAGGTGGTGACGCAGACAATTTGATTTCTAATATAGTGGAGTATGTGATGATTGATGACAATGGAACGTCTCGTTGCAAGATTTACCATGTACGGCGATTTTTTTCCGTGTCCTGTATAGACATGGCTGTAAACGCAAGGTAAACCGACCTATGCAATCCAAAGAGAACGTGCGTCTTCAGAAAATCGTCTGCTTACGTCTGGTGGGGTGACATGCTAGTGGTGGAAGATGTAACACGGTGGGACTGTGGCTGCACGAGGGTTTTGACGGGCAAAATGCACGGATAGCACATGTACGATGCAAGGAAGCAGGAAAGTGGCCATTTGTGAAAGTTCAGATAGATGCGACCATGACGATGATGACAGGAGATAACCATTGTATTATGACACGCACACCAAGAACTTCAATTCGGGGTTTTTCGGACGGAGTTGACTGCAGGTGGCACAGACTCGGACATGAGGCAGGTATCAGTACTTCAGTAAGTACCGTTCAAGCTTCAAAACAGTCAAAAAACGATCTCTTGCGGTACGTCAGGTTCAATTTTTTTCAATCATACACATTAGGACTACGGCAGCTTCGAGTTATCCCCCCGCAACCCGGCAGACCCGTCACTCTGCAGAAGACAACGCAAGCAAATTTACAACGCATTTCCGGCGACGCGACATCCTCGGGTCCACTCGTTCGGCATCCTGTACAGACATGGTTACAGACATGGGTACAAACATGTAGTAGAACGATCTATGCAAGACCAATAAAGCAATTACGTTCTTGTTTCTGGACGAGCTCTTGATCGAATTCATGCGAGGGCGGTCATTTCATCACGACTTGTCTGCGTGCTGCTTCGTCCTCGGGTGCCTGACTATCCAGTACGTCCATCGCCTAGAGTGACGCTGAGTGTATACCAAGATGAATGATGGTCACACCTCACCGAGAATTTCCAAGGCACAAGGAACCAAATTTTCGACATTCTCCATATAAGTCTCGTTGTGCTCTTCCAGTCTGACTTCTTCAGCCTTTTCAAGGAACTGGGAGGCAGCCAACAATGGGGCGTTCTAGTACTTCGAGGGAGGACGGAAGGTGAGCGAATGTAGAATTCTCTACGCAGGTGATAGATAGAGGGGCTGTCGGTCTGGTCTGCCTGATTGTCGGGTTCTTGTGCAAAATCGGTTATCCTTTCCTGGATGAGTATTTGCTTGTTATCATTGTAAATATCGGAACAGGGGTAAAATTTGGTGACAGTGAAATGGAACAGACATGCTGAAGACTTCAGCGGCATCCCTGGCAGTTGAGCAACTCGCCAAAGAGGACGCGATCGCCGATGACGGATCTCAGATCACAAGCCAGGGTGGATGGTGCTCTAGACCATCACGACGACTTAGATTGGAGGGATACCAGAGGATGGAGGGACGTCTGTGTGGTAAATAGATCTTTGTTACGCTCTGCACAGGCGAGATTTTGTTGCAAGACAGGGACTGGAAAGTGAATGAACGTTTCATCTCGGTGGAATGGAATGCCTCGATGTCCTGTATGACTGCAGGATAGACGGTGCAGCGTTTGGCAGCGTTGAAACCTTCTTGCAGCTCGATCAAACGGCGTAGTCCATTGCCGAGGGTCAGTCGGAGTAGGAATGCTTCAAGGTTATAGACCTCCTGTACGAAAAGCGTTACTTCTTCCGAGATGAGGAGGTCCACCAGGGAGGATGAGCATAGAGTGGACCAGTTGGCGATGTCGTTGCGATATTCCGCGGGGAGAACGGGCCAATATTTCACGGATGAATGGAATTGTGGAGTAGGGTGTACGTCGCAGAGAGAAAAGAAGAGGAAGCGTTGAGTGATACGGATGCCAGATAAACTTGAAGGGGGCAGTACTACTGGTAGTAAGTGATGACATGAATTACGTTGTAGCTCTTGGGACCGAGCGTCTTTTCTTCTTCTTCTTACTACTCGTTTAACTTTCAAGTACGACCAACGCAACGCGCATCGCTCTATGTCAGTGGATTTGGGAGCCCGCTGCAAGCGAACTCTTGACGAGGTTTTAACCGTCTCGCAAAGCATCCGGCGCTCTGCATTAGAGTGTGCAGATAAACATAACTCCAGTATATCTGATAGACTTCGCCGCCAATTGGAGACAATCCGTGTATCCACCGACACCATTCTTGAAGCCTTCACCAAAGCTTCTTGTGCAGGTGATACCCTCGATGGGCGAATAGTCGATTGGCTATTCAGGGGAGAGTTACCGTTGTGTCTGGACAAGTTGAAAGAAATGGACAACATGCTCAAACCCAGTCAAGTTCGGCATACCCAGGCCTCTACTGGACTTCTCGGACTGGTTGAAGACAGACTTACCGCGACAATGGCGTTCTTCGACGAACACAACAATGTTTTTCATTTTTTGCTCTCTTTCGACATCTGGTGAGTTCCCCGGCAGTCTTCCGAACGCGCAATTGACTCTGCTACGCAGGAATCGTGAGAGACAACATCACCAAGCATCAGAAGCACTTCGACTGAACACTGCTTCCATCACGGACGATCATCAAGGGGCTCAAACGACGGAAGCATCAGAATTGGAATGCTGTACAGTATCAGAATCAGAAGGCAACGTGAATGGACCTTCGTCAGACACAGACCAGGCAACAACAACAACAAGACATAGAAAGGAATATCTCAGTGCGTGTACCCGACTGTATTTCACTGAACTTGGTTGATGACAAGTCAGGGGAAACACTGAACGACATCTCACGATGGCTTGCCCCATTGAGTTGCTCAGAGAAGCATAGTGATACACTCAAAATACGTCAAGAAGGCACATGCACCTGGTCCCCTCGGACGGAAGTGTGCGAAAGGTGGAGGCTTGACAGCAATCGATTTTTGTGGTTACACGACAAAGGTGCAGTGGCTGGTACATTATGAGTCGCCATTGCTGATATCGATTCATTGCGTGTCCTTAGCTGGTTGCGGAAAGTCGGTATTGATGTGAGTTCATATGTTGGCTTTATACTTCATACGGTTCTGAATCTTGCAGTGCATCGACGATCGAATATCTCAAAAATACGTTAGAAGAGGACGAAGTAGTCATATTCTTCTATTGCGATTTCCGGAACGAGCGGCCGACAAGTCCTACCGAGGTGATGCGCTCCCTGCTCTCCCAGTTAATGTGTCAGTTCCGTGACTGCGGTCTTGATCCTGGGGACCTCCCGATCAAGATACTCCAACAGATTAGCCAGGGTACTATGACGCTCAACGAGCTTGATAAACTACGCGATCTGGTATCGTGCGCTGCAAGTTGCTTCCATTGTGAACCCATCGTGGTGATCGACGCGCTTGATGAGTGTGCAGATATTGAGGCACTCCTACGCGTTCTTGTCACACCAACGCCCGATGTTCAGTTATTAGTGACGAGTCGACCCCATGAGATGATCATGGATCATTTTGGAGGACTTCATTCACTTTCCTTCGAGAAAGTAGCCGAAGAGATGGCAGGCAGCTTAGCATTGCATATCAGCCGAGAGGTTAACTCCCACGACTTGCTGAAATCGGCCGATCCAGAGCTGAAGAATATCTCAGAGATATAGGTGAAATTAAACGAGAAAGTGGAGGGCAGGTACGGCGTCGTTTGATAGGTTTTACCCGCGACTTACCTTTATGCTTTGTAGGTTCCGGTGGGTGCAGTGTCAGCTCGATACTCTGAAGCGATGTACAACCAGGGAAAAGCTAACGAAAGCGCTTGCCAATCTCCCCAACGAGCTAGAAGCGACGTACGAGATAATTCTGGGAGCAATCGATGAACGAAAGTTCGAAGGGAAGTTGGCACGGCGTGCGCTAGCTTGGATTTCTGTGGCATTGGAGCCCTTGCGTTTGACTCAGATTGTCGATGGTCTCTTGTTGGATCCGAAGCATCAAAGGGTCAAGCGCGAGTCGCTTGGAACTGCACTGTTACACGCGCTGTCGAGTCTTGTGTCATACTCTGAAGAGACGGATATCGTCGTTATATCCCATTTCAGTGTCATGGTATGTTTTGGGATAGCCCCGTATCCGCAATATCTAACATGGTCTGTTCCATAGGAGTATTTAACCAACCGCACACCTATGCCGACGTATCAAATCATTACCCATAAGGCTCACGCAGAGGTTCTACAAATGTGCACGCATTGTATCTCTGTCATCCTGAAACCAACCCCCCCCCCCCCCGCGGCAATATTGTGGCTCCATTTTCTCCATTGGAATCCATCCCAATGCTGTCCTACGTCTTCTCGTCAGGCTTCGGCCATCTTGCTCATGTCGATTCGGAATCAAAACTCGTGCTAGAAGCACTACAATGTCTCGGATCAGATGTTCGTCATAATCCATCACACTGGGAACGTCTCCGCGAGTTGCGAAAGGAATTTCTCCGATCGCCTAATTCCCCATGGCCATCACCACGACATGATTTTGTACCCTACATCTTGATCACGTATTCCTCCCCTGGACTCCTTCACTCATTCCTCTCTGGTCACTCTCTGAAGCCAAGGGTTGGGACAAATCCACTCGTGTATGCTGCAGACCTTCATAAGACCGAACACGCAATGGTTCTCTTGGCGTCTGGTTCTAAAGTGAACATGGTGAACATGCGTGGCTTCGCTGTTGATGACTCTCGCCATCCCTTACCACTCGAGATCGCCATTGAAGTTGATAACCATATCCTCGTCGGTGAACTCTTGGAGAAAGGAAGTGTGATAACATCAGAGCATCTTGCGACTGCCATCTGCATGCCGCGGTGCAGCACCCGAGTCCTTGTGAAGCTTATGCAAACCGACAAGTTTGTTAAATGGGCGCACGGGATTGAAAAGGAAAAATTGTATCGAGACGTGTTCAACAATGCAAGGCCGAACGGAGGAGACAACAGGACAATGGACGAAGATTATGTTATTCTGGCACGCATACTTTGTCGGATTGGCCTCGACCTTTCTGCGTACAGCCAATTCGAGGCAGAACTGATCGAGCGAGCTGTCCATGCAGCACATACGTCAATGCTCGACTTTCTGCTACCACCAGATCAACCACCGCCCGCTCGGTTTCTGCTCACTGCGTCAACAGGTGACACTCCCGAAACAGTATCCATCGTTCGCCTTTTGCTTCGCAAAGGAATTGATATACATGCTAGCTCGGATGAAGGAGGAGATACTGCCCTTCACCTCGCTGTAATGTGCCCTTGGGAACCACGGGCTCTGGAGCTAACAGAGATACTCATCAACGCTGGCTGCGATCCTGCTGGCTGCAACTCGGCGGGTAGGACCATTCTGCAAACAGCCATCGAACGTGGACATACTTCGGTGGTAGAACTTCTGCTTTCTTACCACATCCCATTTCCTCTGAACATTCTACAAATCATGTACAGGCTGCAGAAACGATTAAGTGCCGAAATGGTGGAATGCCTGCTTCGCAAGGGTGCTAACCCCTTGTCCAAGAAGCGAGCCCATTTGATCGCCATACGAACCGTCATTGCACCCGAGTATAGCGACCTGCCATGTCTCCACTTTGCACACCGAGACGCCCGAGAACTTCGCGATCGTCTGATAAGCAAGTCACGCTGTTGCTATTCGATCTTAGTTATTATCACTAATATTGATTGACGTCGACGTAGATCATTATGGGTATCAGCCGGACGACGTCATTTTGATGCTCGATGATAAGAACCATCCTGAATATCTCTGGCCTACCCGTCGCAGGATCGTACGTCGTTTCTTCCTGCTCGCGAAGACGTGTTTATAATGTCGATCACTTGTATAGTTACGTCAGATCGATCGACTGACCCGTGATGTCCCTGAAGACAGCCACTTTTGTTTCTACCGTGAGTGACATCGTGTTGATGGAGAATACGTATGGACGCTGAAAATAATATAGATACGGGACTCCATGGGCTTGAGGAATGCCGTAAACTTGCGAGGACTACAAGAGCTGACGGTCGGGAGAGCGGTTAGTGGTCTTGTTCGTTTGACTCATGTTCGTGCCGCTGATAAACGCAGACGGAAAAGTCATTCTTGATTACGTGAGTCATCATCAGATAGTGTCGGCACTTGGTCTGATGGTGTGTCAGGATCTTCATCATCGACTCATCACGCCCTTGGAAAAAGTGAAGGGCTCGAAGCTATTCGTACGTGTTCCTTGGTTGTATTATCCACTCACTGACTCTGTTGTACAACTAGGCGCTGTTCGATTGCTCTCACTCGGAATCGCTGCTAGGTAGGCGAAACGTATCATATCAGCTTTATCATTGTAATAACGGTCACTCACAGACCTGCAAGTGGGCAGGGGACCCAATAACTACTCGAGGACATGGAATTTTTTTTGGTCCCGATCAACTATTCAAAGGTCAGTCACAACATGGTCACCGAAACCTTTTGTAATGGCGTTGCAGTGATATCGCTCTCCATCGTTGTACTGTGCAAGTCGTCTCGATTGACTCTAAGAGTGTAAATCATAATTTTTTACAGTACAATTGCACAAGAAGCACCGAAAATCTGTACAAGTTCCAAGACAAGAGAATACGTCCTGCAGTACAATTGTAAAAGAAACACCTAATATCTGTGCAAGTTCCAAGACAAGAGAGTACGCCTCGACATCCAAGGACCATCAGATAGGGAACCTCAACGTGGTACGCGATAACCTTTTTTTTTTCAGAAAAAAAAAGGACTCAATACCTTTTGTTCCGCAGATCTGTTTGTCGGCTTGTAGAGACACACAACTCGCACACGACGATTGCGAACACGAGCTCACATTTACCAGAGTGCGACACATTAGAATGTATTCATGATCACGCACTTATACCTTTCTCAAGTGTTTCTTGAATGCGATGTCGGAGAAACCTAATATAACATGGACAGCACTGCGCGATACCCTGAAGTGAGTCACTCTGTGCTGTTTGTTAGTGCCCCCCCGGGAACGACTCATGCGATATCTATATCAGGGACGCCGTTCGGGATATTCGGACACATCAAGATGCGGATTGGATGCAGGAACCGAGGGTGAGTATCAAAACCCCCTGCTCGCGTTCGTGTCGACTGAGCGTTCCTTTTTTGGTCTAGATTTCTACGAATTGGCCTACGGTACGCGGTATCAGGATCAATCGCTCATCGTTGTTGTTGCTCACCCTGGTATGCAGGATTTGATGTTAGACATTTTGCCTTCTGTGCAAACGGTGTGCGGTTGTACAGCCACCAATTACTTAATCATACTACATATCGAACCTTCGTACGAGTTGTTTCTCTAGTTACTACTTACTAGAGTCACAACAGAGACACGAATCTCTTAACAGGTTATGAGCCCTGCCTGTGCTCAGTAACTCACTTCGAGAAGAAAATGCCATACTTGGGAATACCGGACCTTGCACTCGACGGAGGAAATTGGTCAGACTACCGCAATAAGTTACTTCGCATGGCGAAGCACGCAGGACTAGCAGGTTACCTAAATGGAACTGAAAAGCCACCTGCAGATGATGACGACTCGGACTGGGACATGTATAATGCCCAAGCGCAAATCCTCATCATGACGACCATCCCCAATGAACTCTATATGCAATTCTTCGTGTCGAAAACTGCTCACGAATTATTCACACGACTCAGAGATAGATTCGAGATGACGACCGAGCGGGAAAACTTACGCGCAGCTACACGAGCCATAAAGGCAATATTACAGTCGGAAAAGTCACCGGCTGACGAGAAACATAACAGTAGATGTCGCCGACATGAACGCGACACGGAATGCCTTGAACAGGCCAAGCCGAAGAAAGGGAAGGGCAGTGAGGCTGAGAATGCCAGCTGGGATGACAGCGAGGACTTGATAGAGGTCCGATGCGCATTACCCAAGTCCCAGGAACCCCATACGGCACATCAGCGAGTCGACGACAAGACCGTTGACACCACCAACTCGAACACAACATGTGCTGAGTCAGCAGAGCCAGCGGACAGGTCGCGAGACCTACCAGACGAGCCGCTTGAGGAGAAAGCAAGCAAGAAGCGAACTGGGAAGGTCGAAGAAACTGAGATGACAGGTAGAGAGGATGGCGAGAAGGCTGAGGCGAGTGGGTGAATGAATGGAGCAATTGATGCTACCATCAAGGATCCCGCCGCTATAAATGGCCGAGAACGTGGCGACACTGTGGTCGATCACATACACCCACCTCCGGAGACCTGCAACATCAGCGACCATGAACGGAGTCAAATGCACAATATAAAGACCCACCGAATGCAAAGAGTGGCAAGCGTAGCTCGACAGCCACCCCCGATTGACAGCGCAAGCGCATGGAGCGCATCGCGAGACAAGTCTGTGGACTTACCCAATGACGTCAGCGCGTCACTTGTGGGGGAGCGAGATGGTCAATGGACGACCGACGATGCCGACGAAGATGAGTACATACGCAGCCGACTCGGTACTGCGCACGACCCAGGAGGGTGCATAGCCAATGTGAACGAGGCGTCAACAACGACCACTGAGGAAAGCGACCCAGGAGCGTCGGAGGACACTGGGGATGCGACAGACAACAACGAGCGTCATCCAGACACACCCACAGAGCCCCCCGACGATGCAACTGAGTGCACAAGAATGGGTGAGGACACAGGTCGGGTCGGGGCGGACGCCAAGGCACAGAGAGAGCGTGCAGGTGCGATGGACAAGGACAGCAGCAATGAACATCGTCCAGAGAAGTCCGACGAACCTCCAGATCACGTAGAGGAAAGCGCACGCGTAGAGGTCGAGCCAAACCCCAGTGGTGAGACTGATATCGACTCGGAACCCAACAGTAGCGTCGCGCATAAACGCACTGACACGAATATTGATGAAGAGGTCGGAGGAATGCGTGAGGACGCGGAGATTGAGTGGGAGAGTGGTGGACAATGTCCAACAAAGTCGATCATGGGGGAGAGCGATAGCGCAACAACACGCGAGCAATCAACGATGCTAATCGAAGAAAACGGTCAGCTCACCTCGACGGATGGCGACAACGTACCTCAGACATCCCCACGACCACCAACACATCCTGATCCACCTGACGAGTTCGCGCAACGACGAAACAAGTCCCCGAGCTTTGAGCTCGAGGGGGAGTGGAACATATATACGAGCTTCAAAGCTGGTCACACCACAGGCAATGCGACGACATCAGGAGCATCTGACAGCGACGAAGACCCCAGGAATCGTCCGAAAGACCTACAGAACACGTCTGAACGCGTCACAGAATGCTTGGAACGAAGAGGTCGTAGAAATCCACCTCAGACTGGTGCGACTCCGGACGAATCGCACCTATTAGGCGACTACCACAGCGGTACAGAGCATCCAGAACACAAGCGGGATGAGCGCGTCGATGAATTGAACACACAATGTCGAGATGGAGAGCCAGAACGCCAACTTGGTGAACAAGTCGAATCACGAGACGTCCAAGTCGAAGGAACGCGCCGAAACGACACAGACGGCGACGTCAACAACGAGAGACGGTGTCGGATGGATGACGAAGCGAGCGACGCACGTCACGAGTCGACACGAGTCAAGACAAGGCCGCTAGCTGGTAACAAGACAGATCAGCGCGAACGTTATGAATACCACACGAGAAATATACCTAGGCCATCCATAGCACCAAGCAAGCGTCCCAGACATCCCACAAGACAATCGAACCCACCGCGTCGTCGAGGAAAGCTGAAGACGAACGCTAGAGCAGCCAACAGGAGCAGATCGACGTACCAGGTCGAATGGCCGCATCACGGCCATATCTGGCTGATCGGAAATGCCATACATGTCGTATACCCAAGTGGAGATGCAGGATGATCGATCCGAAATTGTGATACACGAGCACGACACACAGGAGTCGGCCGCGCGCAGACTTTGCGAGACGCACCGCAAACTTCCTTATCGGGTAATCACCACAGCGCAGCACGACGACGACTCATTCACGGACGCATCTGCACATCACGGACTCATTTACTTCATTAAAAACCTCTGCCATTGATGCATATTTAGGTATTTTTATTTTACCTTTCTTTTCTTTTACTATAACCCCATTTCTGTTTAAGGGGGAGTGTTAGATATTTTGCTTTCTGAGCAAACGGTGTGC
>JBBPLF010000181.1:0-48770 GCA_038089615.1 Aureoboletus auriporus
TGTTGAGACCATACGAAACCACGAATGCGATGCCACACAGTGTATATGGGAGTGCGGACTCGATGAGAATTGAGGCTAAACTGAAATAGGTATCGGCGAGCGCAGGACCGAATTGTTTCTTCATGTCGTGAGCATAATACAAAATACGACCACAGATGAAGCTGGTGACCAAGGTGTTCAAGCCGATCGACGTTGCGATATAGGTGACACCGACGTGGGCCGCGAACCCGAGTGACCAAAAGTTACTGTTTGGAGCTCCAGAGGCGTAGAGGTCCAAAATACCAAATGCTAGAATAATTGTGTTTTAGCCCTTTATAGGCGAACAACGTTCTATAGACTCACCCAAAGTAGCCAGCCAGAGAAAACAAGGTAAAATGACGATCCTTCGATCTCTCCAGACAACGAGGCATCGGTATATCTATGAGGTCGGGCTTGTTTGTACTGTTACTGTTTGTGGGATTAGATGTGCTCACCAGAAGGCCATCACTCATCAATTGAAGAATAACTGAAGATGCGGTGCCCATGGTTTGGTACCATACAGCTGCATATTCTTGAAGGTATCCAGCAGAACCTCCTGGGTAATTGGCATTGATGACCCACATCTCCTGTCCGAATACAGATTGGACGACCACAAAGATGGTGGTAAGAAACAAAAGGGCCGTGCTGAAACCCATAAAGAAACGAGGGGAGTTGTGTGTCGACTTCGATTTCGATTTCGAGTAGATGTACATGGTTTGCGTATAAAGCACAAGCTCGACGCCTGCAAGAACGATGAGGGCATGTTTCATGACAGGACATGTCCATACCATAGAGGATCCAATTGAAGTTGTTACCAACGTAGAACGAGTTTTGGAAGAATGCGTTGTCGGACATGCCCTTGACGGCCCTAGGTCTGAGCTCTAAGGTGCTTGGATCCCTAGCGCCGGTTTATACACGTTTGTACCAGTCATCTGGTGGGAATTAGTAGGGGACTGGGCCGACTAACCATCGCACCGCACGATGCATATGAACGCATCGCGCCGGCACAGCACCGTTCCGCCAAGTGGAGCGACAATAACCAAAAAGGGAATAGTCCCGCTGTTTGATTCCGATCATGATCCGATTACGAAATTACGACTCCCGGTTGGCAATCGATGCCTGTGTCGCCATGCAGTACTATTCCCACCTGGATGATGGATTAAAAAATGAGTACGAGCCTCGATAGGATTTGTGCCTTTCCTGTGTTTTCTCAGTGCTTGATGTCCGACCCACTGTTCCAAAACTCGCTCTACATCGGCAACGCCTTCAATGGCATCTTGTACGGCGAGTCGCTCTCTCACCGCCTCCGACTTGGTGCTCATAAGCTTCGTTATCTCGGAATCAGGTGTTGAACTGGTGCTGTACTTCCAGACAATCCGCCTGCTATTACGGCGAGAGACCAAACATCACCGTACCAATCGCTTCTTTGCGATCTTCAGCACTGTCCTGCTCTTCCTCATAACCATATTCGTCGCCGTCCAAGCAATGTTTGGACAGGAAATGTGGATTGTGAACGCCAACTTCAATGGTGGGCTAGAAGCGTACTTTGACACACATGTTTCCGTGTGGTATGAGACGATGGGAACCACGGCAGCGATCATTTTGCAGTTGATGAGTGATGCTCTTTTGGTGAGTCGAATGCATCCTGATACAGATCGATCCTGAGTTCACGCTGCGCATGCAACCGATAACAGATTTACCGATGTTTCATAGTGTATAACTTGAACAACTTTCTGATCTTGGTTTTTCCATGCCTTCTTTGGGTCGCAACTCTTGGTGAGTCCCTACCTCATCCTCCATCCCATCCAAACCGCTTCTCATCCCGTTTCCGTTCTCACACCGACTGTTATCAGTTTTCGGTGTCATTGACCTATATTACTCTGGCATCCCTTCCGGTAACTACTTCGTTGGACTCGCGGCTCACATCGGTGTCACCTATGTCTCTATCTCGATCGGACTCAATGTCATTGTCTCATTCATGATCTGCGCACGCTTGGCATATTTCGGGATCCCCGCACACGTCATTCCTCGTAATGCAAGGGAGAAGGAGATAATGATGTACGCAGGTACAATCCCAATTATTGTCGAAAGTGCACTTCCCTATGCTATATCGGGTATCGCGTTTGCGGTTTCGTACGGGATAGGAAGCCAGATTTCAGTACTGTTCATGTCTATATACACCATGTTTACTGTGAGTCCTGTCCTGCACGAGTGTTTTTTTTTTGCGCTTTCCGTTGTGGCTAACTAGGGACCGGATAGTGCATTTCTCCCCAGATGATAATCATGCGAATTGCACATGGCAAGGCTTGGCAGCGACAAGGGCCCATCACCTCCTCTGCCGTTGGACTGGAGCCTGTGGCCTCGGGGAACTACGTGGCGAGTATCGAATCTGGCGACAAGGCAATTTCGGAGCTGTATTTCAACAGCCCTGATCCAGACCTACAGTCCTAGTGCGAGCGCCGCTAATAATGAAGTCCCCGTTCAACGCGTTGATACGGGTATGAATGTTTAATAAGATACCGCTTCTATGCATCTCACTCGCGATAGAATTTCAACCCGGACAACAATTGCACCAGAATGTGAATCCGCAGCATTTGGACGCCGACTGTCTCAAATAGGACGATGTTTGAAATTTGTCCGTTGCTTGCAAGATAATATTCAAAGTGCTTCCGATGGTTACGGTTTCATTCACAGCGTATCTCATGTTCTTCCTCCCGTTGGTTGCCACCATTGCTGAGCGCTGATCGGTGCTCACCGGATACAAGTGAGCACAGACACATGTATTGCCTCCGAGTCCATGGCCAAGAGCCTCGGTGATGAAGGTAAATG
Organism: Aureoboletus auriporus; assembly: GCA_038089615.1. Taxonomy (NCBI): domain Eukaryota; kingdom Fungi; phylum Basidiomycota; class Agaricomycetes; order Boletales; family Boletaceae; genus Aureoboletus; species Aureoboletus auriporus. Next base: position 2,848 of record JBBPLF010000181.1, read on the forward strand.
GAGGTAAATAGTCGCATGACACATCTGAATCACACGATACGCGATAGTGTATGCAATGTGTCACACACCGAGACCGCGGGTCATGATCGCCGTGATGGTGGCGCCATGACACCACTGACACCATGACTGTGGCGCCGACGTCGAAAGCACTCTGCCAATCTGGTGAGCGTGATAAGAGCTGTGCTAACCGAAGAAGCCTTGCAGAGTAGGCAATCGTCGCCACCACTGGGCTAGTGCCATATGTCCGAGTGGCCCGACATTGTCCACTACTGCAAGTACCCGGGACGGGCACTCTAGCCACGACTCTGCCACCCTGCCTTGTATGTCCGTGGAGCACAATATTAATGTGGACCTGCATATCATCGTAACCGTATCAAGATCCTCTCTCCCCTAAGCGGGCTGAACTTCACTTGGTGTCATGATCTGACACGATGAGTAACTTGTCAAACCAACGGTGGCTTTCCTGTCATCTGCCGCCAGCCCTCGCACCTGCAGAAGATCGCGGTGCCAATGCGGTGCTCCGCACAAGTACCGTAACTTCCCCTCCGGTCTACTTCGTCATTCTTTGCAACGAGCCACGGCACACACATCACAGTCCCGATGAAGCATATCGGTATATATACTCCGGGTATGTTTGGGGACACGAGACATCAGCCCATTCTGAATCATCCAGACGCATTGCTGAGAATCATACCCAACAATCCTACTTATCTTCGTCCTACTCACCTTTGCATTCTCGCGGACACGATGATCGCTTGAACAACTGAATCAAGAGCGATCGACTCACCGTTCCAAACCGCTAGTGACCGCACCCAAGGGCGGGACACCGGAGAACTTGTTTCGATACTATGCGTTCAGCAATATCACTGCACTTATCTTTCCATTTAGCCACGTTGGGTATTGAGAGCATTGCCGATCGTGAGACGTGTAAGCATGTAAAACGTAAAACGTAAAGTCGGTTACCACTTGCTACGTAGAACCGCTTCAAATAATATAAAATGGGACGTGGGGGAGTTGGAGACTAAATGAATTCTTCAAGGGCCTTCGATGGCAGACTGACTCATCGGCAAGTGTTGAGCTGCGCAACATAGCCTCATGATGGACGTACTAAATGCATCACCTAACGAGGCATTTCCGTTGGTGGTCGAGATGAGTCTCTTGCTTTCTGACAGCTGTGCCTGTACCTTCCGAGAGCGTTTGAACTTTCAGGGAACGTCGTCATGGGTTTAGGAGCTACTTAGGGGTCGGAGGTAGAGAGTGTCTGAAGTTTGATCTCCGCTTGAATGTCTGGAATGGAACCTTTGATAAGCAGCAAAAACATACTTAACCAAAAAACGTGCAAAATAAATGATCGTGATATTAAAAAAAAAGACCTGGACCTGTTGGGTCCAGGGCAAACCATCTCTGGAGGTTCGAGATTGGCGTTCAAGGAAAGGTAAAAGATATCCTAGCTAGTCTATAGCGATGCTTCCTAGCAAGTATTCACGTTCAAACCGCAGAACTACGGGGTAATGAAGGTAAGATACTACTCCCAACGTTGTTGTCGGTGGTCGTACTGGTAATGGTGGTGGCGACAGTGTTCAAGTCCACTATCGTAAGAGATGTAGGCCCAGGGCGACGACGGGTAGTGAAATCATCATCTTCCGAGGAACTTTCGGATTCGGGTGGGAGTGATCCGTTGGGTGAACTCCGGACCGCCCGGTACACGTATGTGACTATGACGAGCAAATCACATACGATCAGCGCTGATGTCAGCTGTACCGTTCCAAAGTTCGATTAGTCGTTCGCGAGCGCGGTGATGGGGTGAGCATACCTCCAATTCAAAAGCTACGTACTCGACAATCGAGATTCCTACTATTTGGCAACTTGCATGGAACATCGAAAACATCGAGACAATCGCGCTTGAAGAAAATAAGCATAGGATCATCCGACGTTGCCGCCTGGGAAGCTTGACTCTCCAAAAAAGCTTGAGAGAAAGTATCACCAATATTGCATCTGCAATACAATCGGCTCGCCACAAAAGAAGATAAGATATCGATGAATGATAGCATTTGCTATTCACCTACATATGAATTCGAAGAGCACTATCATCCTGGGTAGCTCACACATCGAGTGCACATTTCCCAGTGGTTTCAGGTTCATCTTACACCACCAGATCTTCAATGCAATCAGAGTTGCCCAGAAAACTAAGAAAAGGAATGAGATTCCTCGAGTAACCTTCTGGTAGGCGGACGATGGTGACATAACCCGGATGCTTGAATATAACAGACTCATCCGAACCGCCCTAGTACGAAACATCACCCATTGAGTTACATATGATATGCGACACGGTGAGGTCTACATACCATACTGTACTCGTAAAACCAGTTGTGGTTAGCCAGCTGGCGACAAATGTTGCCTCATGGCTACCTATAATGTTTATTCATCAGTACATATGATTCAAACTGAAGCAGCGAAGTGTCTTGCCACTGAAGGAACAAGTGAGTTGGGAAACAATGAATGTCACCCCAAAGACGGCCACTACAGCTGCCCACGCGTCTTCCCACCAGAATCTTCGTATTCGTAGCCTAAGGAACAATCGAAATATTGTAAGTATCACCACTAAACCGTCGATGACACTAAATGCAATCGGAATCACTAACGAGATTGATTAATTCGGGTGAAGGACGTGATTGAGAACTCACCGGTGAACGCTGTAACATCGATCACCCTCCCTGACATATCTTTGGGTCTTCTGAGTCAGAGTGGGTGACATTGCAAGTCTGTCTTAAGAAGTCATGATGCTCTGCGAACGTGTGTTAGTAAAGTATTACTCTGATACGTAAGGAGTATGAGAGTGGTGAATTACAATCCCAACGATTCGCAAGGTGACAATGACTCCTGGTTACGCTTCAGCCTTCACAAGGTGTCCCTTCGAATAGAAAATCGTTGACCCTGGCAAATCCATGAACCTCGTACAAGCTCACTGCATTTAATGCCTAGACAACTCACCAATGGAAAGGTAACCCTGTCCTCATGCAAAGTTGACTCTAAGGTTCAGCTGACCCAAGGGAATGAACCACGACCAATATGATATTGCGTCCATTTAGAGTATGTTAAACAGTGGTGCATCGTCGGGATCTAACAGAAGAGAGCGGTGCAAGTGGTACTAATCAGGCCTTCAATGCTCACGGAATGTCACTATTCTCACATACCAAGCTAAGACATTCGAGATGCTGGTCGACCCCAAGATGCAACTTCAAAAGAATCCGGGAGCGGGCTTTTTTTTGATATCACGACTCGCATGTATGTGATGCAATGACGTTTCGAGTAACTTCAAGCAGAATGGCCCTTCTCTTGCACTGTCTTTGTGTGTGCCGCAGTCTGCTGCTGTTTGACCCTTTTCGGTGCTGCGCACATCCACTTGAAAAGAAAGTGAATGAAGTGAGAAAGAAAAAAGCGCAGCCCGTGCCTTACCCTTGGCAATCGCTCCAATTAGTACAAATTGGAATCGATACATGCCAGTGATGCATGTGCGAGTCAATGGGGGATCGATGCGATTGCTCATCATTTCGTTCGACACTGCCTCGACGCCTAACACAGCTCGAGCGCTCATCTCTGCAAGGCCCGTACACGGGCCTTTTATTCATTCTGTGACTCGTTTCTCCCGTACTGCATGGTTTTTGCTACCTTTTATTTCATTCTACTTTATAATACTTGACCCGAAAAAGCCGGAAAAAGACCGTAACTTTTACACACCAGCGGAAAACTACAAGGAAGACTCGTCTATATATGCATATATACAACTTGAAACACACCCTTCCTGCGGGATATAATGTTGCACGTGCAAGTAGGACCCTAGAGTTACTTGGCCAAAAGATTAATATCCGGCCGCCAATGCGCTACAGTAACATAATCCTGCTGTGCTGTCACTACAGCGACACACGGACTTCGTGCCTGACGTGCAGGGTGTACACAAAGTTAAACACAGGATTGATGAAATAACGTACAGAATAAAAGTCATGGGGTAATTTTGTGGTCGTGTCATATCACTTCACTCTCAACCTGAAACTCAAGCTTCAAGCTTGAAGGCAGTCGGCTTTGACATTACCCCGCGATATCGTTCTCTTATAATTTTATCATGCAACTTACCTCAAGCTTGATCGTCATGGGGGCTCTATTATTTGGCTTCCAATATGCAGCTGCCTCACCTGTCCGACGATGTCAATGGACGGACGCTAATGAACTCGAATGTAAGCATTGATCAACATGCAATGATATTGTTCGTCAGACTGATTATCCCATCTAGCAAGAGACGGGCTTGAGGCCGAGGGTTGTGAATGGTTTTGAAACCATGGACTGTGTAATCAGTAATCACCGAAGGCGGGTGGAAGACAATTAACTTGTCTCACTGTAATAGCCTAATGGCCTGGACTTGGCTTGGGACTCGGTATTTGCTACGTAATAGCCTAACCTGATGGACATTCATACAACGAGGACATCACGCACACTATATATTTATACGCATCAGTAATCTTTATGCCAGCTGGCAGCGATCCACTTTCCTTATCCTGAGACATTGACATTGTATTCTTCGTCGGATCGTCAACCTGAAATCTTTTTGGTGGTGATTATAACTGTGACTTTGTGACTTTGGAACCGTACCAAACTTTCACTAGTACTAGTATGTGTGGCTGTTTCGGCCTTCCATGCCCTCCCAGATGCCATTCGAAGAACCAGCATCTGTAGCGAGCAGATTGTTAAAAAATATGATAAGCAGCGCAAGAAAATCTGTTACAAACACTGGCATCCAATAGTGATATTGAGCTGTTGAGACCACCAAAGCGATGCCGTACATGCCAGTGGAACGCGGACACGATGATAGTCGTGGCTGAACTGGAGTAGGTGTCAGAACCTATCCAGTCCTTCATGTAATGCCCGTAATAAAAAATAAGGTCACAAATCAAGCTCAAGACCGATTCATTCAAGTCAATCGACGTTGCAATATAGGTGACGTCAACGTGGGTGGCGAACTCGGGGGACCAAAGGTCACTGTGAAGATCCAGAACCGTAGAGGTCTAAAATGCTAAAATAATCGTGTTTCAGTCTTTATGTGCGGGCAGCATTCTATAGACTCGCCCCATGCCGTCAGCCAGAGAAATCAAGGTCAAGTGCCAACGGTTCTTCGATCCTTCCAGACAACGACGGATCGGTATAAGTATCTATGGGACTTGTTGCAAGTTGCACTGCTATTGTTGGTGGGAATGTTTGTGCTCACCAAAAACCCGTCGATTGAAGGATAACCAAAGACACGGTGCCCGGGTTGCGTACCAGACGGCTCCATGTTCTGCAAGGTACACGGCAGAACTTAGTGGTTCAGCGAGGCCGTGCTGAAACACATAAGGAAACGATTTACATATAACGCAATGTACAGTTTGGGCATAAAGCACAAGCTCGACGCCTGTGAGAGAGATATATTTAGATGCCATGGAGCATTCAGTTGAAGCTGTTACCGGTACAGAACGAGCTTTGGAAGAATCTGTTGGATGTGTCGTTCGTTCGGCGGTAAGATCCTCGGATAGAGATCTTTGGAATTGAATGTCACCACTGAACAAGCTTCATACTCGCCTGAACTACAATAAACTTACATAGTATGAAATCCACACACCAAAAGTAACACGGCTATGATGACACGAAAGGGAAGAGCTTCCGCGCTTTTGGATACCTCGATACACTAATTCCAGGGAAGAAAAACCAGTGCGGGTTTCGTCCTTTCATCGTTTTTTTGTCAGTGCGTTCAATGACTGAATGTGTCACACAGCCAGTCACAACGAAATCGTCACCTTCTCTCGCATCTCCCACCGCTGAGATCACACTCTAGCTATGAACGTTTCAGTACTGACATGGGGAACACGATCGCAGGCTCAAGAACTCGATCACACAATATATCGGGGAAGCTGGCGACTTCAAATTTGATCATGTCACATGGATTCTCTCCCATCCATCTTTCCTTGCGCTTCTTCCTCACGAGCCGCAATTGACATAGCCAGCGGCATCTGCGAACCGCGTTCCGCTTCCCCCTCGACCACCGGAACCATCAACCAAGGTGGCCCACGGCAAACCCGTTCAGATCGTTCCGTCATCGTCAATTCAAACTGGCCGATGATCTCCACGAGGAATGCCTGGATTTCGATGACGCTGTCGTGTACGATGTGTTCAGTATCTGTCGTTTCTGGTAAGAAAGGTTGCGTACGCAAAGTGCCATCCCAAGCATGCACGATTGCCGCCTACGAATGTCATCCTGTCGTTTTTATTGTTTAAATATAGGCAAATCATGCAAGGCATCCCTTACAAGTTCGCATAGACCCCAATCGGGATGGATTGTTTTTCGCTCGCCACATTGGCTAGCCAGCGATCTGGGTTGAATTCGTGTGCATCCTCACCCCAGAGTTCCTTCTTACTGTGGGTTTATGGAACCGACCGGTCATGGTAGGTACTTGGGTATATCATGAACACAGCTCACCGGTTGTAGGAGGCGATCGATACTGTTATCCGCGTCCCTTTGGGGACGAAAATTTCACTCATCACCTCATCAGATTCAGTCCCAAGTGGTCGACCAAGTGGAAGGATATCGTCTGTCTCAGCAATACGTTCGACATGGGATACCACTGGGTGATACCGTAACCCTTCCTAGTCAAGGGACCCTCGTATGAACACGGCACGAAGTACTAGGGGCAACACACCTTGATTACTGCCGTCATATAGGGCATCGCATCGAAATCGGCCATTGTAAACTGGGCATCGCGCGCTCGGATAGCAGCCTCCGTCTTTCGGATCTCAGCACGGAGTTTGGACTGTACTTGGGGACGCCGCGCAAGTTCCAAAAGAATCCAGCTGAGTGTATTCGAGATGGGTTCATGTCCCGCTAGCAGAATCGTACTATGATCGTTAGAAAACCAACCGAAAGCGAAGACAAACGAGGATACAATACCATATCTGAGATACCAATTCCTCTTCTGACATCTTGTATTGAACCCCTGTTTCCGCGTTGGCCTTGACTACGATATGGTGAGTAATGGCGACAAACAGTAAACATATCGCCTACCAAGCAGGCTTAATATGTCTAGACTCTTCTTGCCTGCTAACGGTGTCTTGGTTTTCTCCCGTACCAATTCCCTAGCAAAGTCTGTTATTGCCCTCTTCACCTCCCGTGCACGTTGAAGTCTGTGATTTGATTCGCATTCGGTTATCCACTGGAGGATCCATTTCGGGATATACGTGGAAGCCGCCCGGATGAAGATTTCTCGTGCAGAAGCCTGAGGGTGTCCAAAGTTATCACTCTCAGGAAGAACACAAGTCACATTGCGCTCCGAGAAAGTGCGTGAGATGACCGAAACCATACTGTGATACTTCTTCGCGAGTGGATGTTCATAATTTTGGGTAGATTGGACATCGAATACAGCTAGTGGGAAAGCAGTAAGTACATTTCCATCGCGCGGGAACCTTGGCCGATTGCATCCAATGTCCCACGGGAGAGCCATGCTGGGATATTCAAGACAACTTTCTGGTCTCTGCTATTTGAAACGATCTCCATCCATTTTGCGCACATCTGCCTTCCAAATTAGATATAGATGTGGGCCGAGATTGGAGTACGTGAGCTTACGGATTCAGCACATCTTTTGAAGATGCTTAGGAAGGCTTTGGATTCGGGACTGCCAAATGCTCGAAGAAGTATTTTCTTCTGTCGCAAGTGATCCTCCCCTGTGAACGATCATCAGAACTACAAACAGTCAAGCACTCTGCACTACCTTCAGCCCAAGCGATCCCCTTTCCATGTAGCACGTTGGAGATTACACGGACATCGTGTTGCTTTGGGTAATTGTATGTGTTGAGTATGTGTTGGAGTGCTTTTGGATCAGCAACCAGAAGTTGATTCCCCTAGAATCCATGTGGAAATGGAATTAGATACAAAGTCAATACATGTGGCGGATCGAACTTGCTCCAAAGATAGTTTTGAAGCGAACGATGTCCCCATATAGCCTTTGCCATTCAAAGTCGGTTTGACCGGTCGGACGTTGGAATAGCTCGAGCAGGTTTCCTGGACAATGTCAACACCGGGGACCATACCAGAGGTTGGAACATACCGAGGACGAACGAGGATGACTTGGGGGCCACGGATTTTCGACAAAGACGGACGAGGAAAATGCTCGATCAAGACATAGGCGAGAGCAACGACTGCGAGGCAAATCACACAGCAAGAGATCATGGTGAATGAACGTGAACAGATGTGCGGAAGGCCAAAGGTTTATAAATCCTCCCTCTTCCCAAGGTGCCCTCATTGCCAGAGGATTCGCGAATAACTCCAAGCGCGTCATTCCGGGAAAGTGCCAGCGTTTCTGTGCTTGGTTTCACACGTGTTTTATTTTGTCTTCTTTGCTGGGTGAGGGGGATTAAGATTCATCTCGGGTTTACCAAACTAGAATTAGTCGTGCTTGTACTAAACGGTGGACTTGTGCAAAAGAGGTTTCCAAAAACATATTTGGACTACAGTCCACACTTAAACGGCACTATAGGCGTCGTTGGACGGGGAAGACCCCTGCATATAAAGACTCGCGATATTTTCGTCCATGCAAGGTGAAACGACTCACTTGGGTGGAGCCACCGTGGCTCGTCCGTAAGCGGTGTTGAGGTGAGGTGTCAAAAGCCACCATCCTCCCGATCGCGTCGGATCATCGATCATCCACGATAACCCCTCGCCTCGTCAAAAGGATGAAAGCAGTTACATTACATGGTACGTACTAATACTAAAAATACAACGGAGTGCAACGAAAACAAGAGTCATACATGTGTATCTGACCGCATAGTGCAATGTGCATATGTATGGGCTTTTCAGCGTGTGTTTAGTTCATGCAGCATAACGCTATCCCAGTTGAATGAATATCGTACCGGTGGTCGTAAAGCGAACATCATCCAGAGGCATGATCCAACAAGGTGCACACTACGAGGGGAAACCAGCCCCTCTGCTGTGTGCACGGGTCTAAAACCTCATGAACCCGACCATCTCCACCAACTCTCCCGGTTCAACCATCCCGTTCTGGGCTTTGGCATCCCGTTTCGTTCTTCGTGCCGCCTTGAAGTCGGATCCGCCAATCTTGGACCCGGCGGCTGCTTTTTGGCGAGGACGGACGAGCCCTGCGTTGTCGTCTCCTAGGATGTGCGCAGGAATGGACGGGACGGGAGGCAACGCGCCCGTCTGATAGATATGTTTCGCCTTGTGTGGATGGGGCGAATGTACACGCGTGGTGAACGTCACCCTGTGCATGCTCTCATCTGAGTTGACCGAGAACGCGATCGAACGCGCGTCCTCTGGCTGGCGTGCGACCGAACGTGTGCGGCCACGCGGTGCCTTTTTGGACGAGGTAGACGCCCTCGTAGTAGGAGGGACGGCGGTGAGAGGTGTGGTAGGCAAAACGGCGGCGGTGGGGACTTCCTCTCCAAGTCTGCGACGGAGCCGCTCAAGCTTTGTACGTCGCTGGGATGTGTCAGATGCGTCTGATGTAGACGAACACGTGGCCGAAGGGGCATTGGACACGATGGAGGGGGCGACCGAGAGTACCGAGCCGCGGCGCGTTGGGGGGAGGTAGTACAGAGCACTCGTCACCGAGGTGGGGGAGTCGGGGGCATCGGCAGTCACCGTGACGGTGCGACTGGAGCGCTTGAGGAGAGGTGGGAGATGCGTGGGTTTGCGTTTGCGCCACGTGGATTCGGTCTCAGGGACAGTGGGAGTGCCGCCTGTGCTGGTGCGGGTGAGATCAAGACGAGAGGCGGAAGAGGGAATCACTGCAGAGAAGTCAACAAGAGTGACAGAGAATGTAAGGATAAGACATACATGGAATGTCGTCGTCGGACATGCGAGGAACGTGACCTAGAACCTTGTAAAGCTTCCTTGAGGAGCGAACAAGGGCAGAGCGTTCGTCAGATGAGAGTGTGTTGGAGGTGGGTGGGAGAGGGGGGAATGCGACGGGAGGATATGCATGCATTATTTACAGACGCTGAAGAGCTGGCTGCTGGTACCAGACCAGAAAATAAGGAGAGAATTGAGAATCCAACGAAGCGTTTAAAGGCATTCTCTGGGGAGCGTGTGCGGACTCACGAAACAAAAGGACGACCATATAAGTATATTCCTTTCAATCCCTTGAAACAATAAGCGATGGAAGGCCTAACGTACTTGATTCGGAGATGAACCGAGCCAGTTCACCAGCTCGCCTCTTTCTGCAACGCCCACAAATATGAATTTTCGAATCAGAGAACTCATCACGCTCGTCTATTGTTCCCCTGCCCACAATTGAACGCCCATAGCCAACTGCTCTTGCAACCGGTAATGCGCTTGATGCGTCAGCGGCGGCCTCACACCGCCTGGCGCCTCCCATGCTACTACGAATGATCGATCGATCGATGTCCGGGATTAATGACTCAAGTACGACCGCTGAAACAAACTCCCCGACTGGCACAGACGGCCGCCGAACCCCGCGTCAGAGGTCTGTTCATCATTGATTGATCACTTCCCCAGTCTCTCGGTCCTCGAACTCGTCGTCAAACAACACGCAAGTTTTGGCGGGTGAGAAAATCTTCTGAAACGAATGACACCACGCGACTCATCTCAGCGCAAAATCCAAATGCCAGGTTCACCGTCCACTCCGCCCGAGATCGGCTTCCAAGAACCCCCGATTGGGATTCTCCCTCCCATATGTGAACTGTCACTACACACAAAAATTCCGTTTCCGTTTCCATATTAATTGTTTCTCAACCTGGCGAACGGTACACTTCGTCCCTCGGAGCACGTCAATGCCAGTGGCGCGACCGTCGCTTGAACAGGAATGATAACTTTTCATTGCTTGAATACTCCCTCTCAGATCTCAAAGACTCACAAAGCAAACCCCACCCTCCGAGCCGTTGCCTCCAAATGCATCTACAAATACGTCTGATGCATCACGTAAGCTATTTGCTGTCTCGTGAATCTTCGATATGCGTCTTATGTTGTATCATGCTATGTAGCGCCAGCGCCATCACGGCTGGGCTATGCTCGAGCGCTAAGCGTGAACGATGAAGCTGGACTGAACCAGGCGGAGCTTTTTTTATTTTTATTTTTCCACGCGGGGACTTGCAATATTCATGCACCGGATACCAAACCCGGACGTCGGTGACTGTGTAGCTCCCTTGAAGTTCGTCAACATAATCATCTAATTCGCAGCATCTGTCTTCATATTCTGATTGACACTCGTCGGTCACAGCGGTATGTACAGTCTACGCCATCACGGTATTTCACACTGCAATGGTTAATCTATTCGCCAGCCAGCCTTCCAAGCTCCTACCGGTCGAACTGGGCGCACCTCAGAGCTTTGCGTGAATCCCTTTAACTGTACCATCCGCGAAAGGCCAATCGGTGTACCCAAGAGGTGTCAGGTTCCCTTTAAGATAGTACATTGACATGTTCGGAGGCGTTAGGGGTAGATTCTTTTGCAACCGAACCGGGAGATCAGGCTTGTAATCAAGATGAGAACAAACCTTAGCGTGAAACAGTCAAGAACACTCACGTTTGATATATACTTTCGTCCAAACGCGATCAACCCTCCTTTCTCTTCTGCGGTGCTCAATGCTGTCTCGCGACTGTATCCACCGGCTGATATGAACACCCTGTGCGCGCCATCTTGTCCACCATTCCATATCTCGCGTAAAAAGTCGTTATCCTCTCCTTCGATCAAGTCTACGTCAACAGGTCCTCCCACACGAGGCTCGGTCACATGGAGATACGCCAATTTCGGATGTTTATCACGAAGAGCAGTAGCAAGGTACGCAAAGGTGGGTCGTGGGTCCGGCATTTTCATATCTACAATCCATGGGAAAACATCCACGACAAGTATCGCCTGGACGATCTCACCTCGGTAAATATTCCAGGGACTGATTCGAATACCAACCCGGTCTGCACCGACTGCATCCACGAGAGTATCGATGATCTCTCTCGCAAATCTCGTTCGGCCCTCTTCGTCTCCACCCCATCTATCCGTCCGTGTGTTGGACACTGATTGCAGGAACTGGTCCACAAGGTATCCGTTTGCGCCATGTATCTCTACTCCATCAAATCCGGCTCCGTGTACAGCGTTGCTCGCAGCTTTAGCGTACGCGGTGATGTAATCTTTGATTTCGTCCTCCGTCAATGCACGTGGAGGCTTGGGCTGACCGGTCAAGGTAATGGGCGACGCGGAGACGTACGGGAGAGGCGGATCCTGTCTCTCATGGAAATCTATTTCAGCAGCACGACCCGGAGCCCAAAGCTGGAGAAAGATGTATGATCCCTTGGCATGCACAACTTCTGTGATCTACACACGGCGTCAGACGGGATACGTATGAAAATAAAAAACCGATCCCAAACTTTTTTCCAAGCTTCTATCTGTTCTTGGGTATAGATCCCTGGTGCGTATGCGTATCCTCCCGCATTATGCGAGATGACCGTAGCTTCTGTGATAAGTAAGGTTCCTGGAGTGGAACCGCGTTGAGAATAGTAGAGTGCTTGTTGGGGCCCGGGGACATGAGAAGTATACGTTCGGAAGCGGGTCAATGGGGCAAGGACGACACGATGTTGGAGGGTCATCCGGCCCACCTTGATAGGCTTGAACAGTGCGGGCGTTTCCTGTGTACTAGAGTCCATGTTGGCGGATAGAGAGAGTTTCCTGCGTGAAACTTCATCTAGACGATCTAGTATATATCAAAGTGGCGGCCCGCCTACAACGCGCCAGGACACAGCCCCGTTGATATCCAGCCATCAATATACCTGTGAGATCACATCAAACTATCCGTCGGAGTGGCATTTGGATGACAAGTGTGCGTTATCACCGAGCTGCAAAGTTCACCCTATCGATTGCGATATATTTTCGTCCCCCCGGGCCGGTGTGTTCCATCTCCCAATCTACTTTTTTTTTTTTGAGAGGCACAACGACAAGGGACGACCGCCTAAACTGGTCCCACAATGTACAGCACAAGGCGCAATGGGTCGTCACCACTGAAGATGCACTCAGACTCAATTCGGTACCAAACAGCTGAAGGCTACCACGCGGATCTAGGATAACGCCTACTCTCAGGAGGAAATCCGTTTACGGAGACTTACGTGAAAGGACCTTCATTACCAAGGTTTCACGTGAGTACTGTGGGAATCGGCTGACCCCACTACCTACTAAAAGTCTAACCCCCCCTAGTGGTTTGTGCGGGATTCCAACCCGCGACTCTAAGAGCCGGGCAGCACTTGTCAGACCCAGGAGAAAGCTGGCGCGTCCGCCGCTGAGCCACCAGTCCCTCTCCATCAAATCTTTTGATATGGCGCGGATCATTTATGACGGCTAACTCAGACTCTGAGAAATCCATCACTGAGTCGTAGGAGATATTGTTGAAGAGTTACCTACATTGATTCAAACAGTCCCTTTATTCCGCTGGATTTTCAACACCGAGTCATGATGCACGGACCTCAAAGTGTCCAGCACCAAATATTGAGGCCGTTGACACGCTTGCTGTCACGTCTGTTCTTAACCCCGATTCACATTTCTCCGTAATACTGATGACGATGTCGACGCTGGATCGGCCCCGAGTCAGCAGAAGTTGCATTCCTTGCCAGTAAATAACATCCGAACGCCGTGGTATACCAATATCTGAAGACTCAGTTCATCATCTAGTAGTAAGTTCCGAAAGAAGGTATAGCCTCGGAGCTTTCCATCAATATAATATCAATCTGTGATATAAGACAAGAATGTGTATTATGATCGGTAGATGAGGCTCGAGGGTTTTAAAACCGGCTAGTGACCCTTCGAGCAAGAGAAAAGAATCGAGACGCTACTTAGCACACATAAATAATAATACGAGGCGACAGGTAAATTGACATTGCAACTCGTCAAAGGTCATGCACCTTTTGGAACAGCCTCTAGGTTTACAAAATGGTCTAACAACGTAGTGAACGAAGTACATCTCAAGAACTCCGGCATCATATTTGTCTCTTCTACTTCGCAGACGCTGAGGAGTGTAACAACTAACATCCACAAAACAAATAAATAACTGAGTACCGATTGAAGGACTTTAAGAAGTATCTCAAAAGTTCCTACCTATCTCTAACAGTCCCATCAGCAAACGACCAATCGTTGTATCCAAAGGGTGTCAGGTTTCCTGCAAGATAGTACTTGGAACGGTCCGAAGGCGTCAGAGGTATATTTTTCTGTAGTCGAAGCGGAAGATCAGGCTAGCAGGCGTGTGAGCACAAAGCGCTAGAGCACAGGACAAGAACCAATCTCACGTTTGATACATACTGCCGCCCAAAGGCAATGAGCCCCCCCTTTTCCTCTGCGGCGCGAAATGCTGTATCCCGGGTATAACCACCAGCTGATATGAATACCCTTTCCTCACCATCATCGCCACTGCTCCATATTTCTCGCAAAAAGTCATTGTTCTCGTTTTCGCCTGAGTCTGCAGGTTCTCCCACACGCGGCTCGGTCACATGAAGATACGCCAATTTCGGGTGTTTATCACGAAGAGCGGAAGCGAGATATGCAAAGGTCGGTCGCGGGTCCCGCATCTTCATGTCTATAAAATCACAAAAATGAGTATCCAAAATCGCCAGGTCCAGCTCAAGGAAAGACCTCACCCTGAAAATCATTCCAAGGGCTGATACGAATACCAACCCGGTCTGCACCGACCTCATCCACGAGAGCATCGACGATCTCTCTTGCAAATCTTGTCCGGCCCTCTTCGTCTCCACCCCATCTATCTGTACGAGTGTTGGACACTGATTGCAAAAATTGGTCGACGAGGTATCCGTTTGCGCCGTGTACTTCCACTCCATCGAAACCGGCTTTGTGTACGGCGTTGCTCGCTGCTTTGGCGAATGCACCGATGTAATCTTGGATCTCGTCCTCGGTCAATGCACGGGGAGGGTGGGACTGACCAGTCAAGGTAATGGGCGATGCAGAGACATGCGGGATGGGTGGATCCTCTTTTGCGAGAATATCTTTGTCTCCAGCACGACCTAGTGCCCCCACCTGGAGGAAGATGTACGACCCAACTGCGTGAACGGCGTCCGTAACCTACAAACACACAGCATGAAGTGGATATAGGATAAAGAATGTAAAATGATGCATACCTTCTTCCAACCTTGGATTTGTGCATCGGTATAGATACCTGGGACATGCGGCTGCCCCCCTGCATCATGTGAGATAAACGTGGCTTCCGTGATGAGCAAGGTCCCAGGTGTAGAACCCCGCTGAGCATAGTAGGATGCTTGTTGAGGCCCAGGGACACGGGAAGTATGCGCTCGCAACCGGGTCATTGGAGCCAACACGACACGATGCTGGAGGGCTATCCGCCCGAGTTTCATAGGCTTAAATAGCGCAGGTGTCTGTTGAGTATAGGTCATCGCTGATGGTTAGCAAGGAGTACTAGTGCCAGTGGGTAGAGATAGTTCTTGTGTGACAATGAGCTGTTTGGTGTCTATCCCAGCCCATTTTTATAGTCACTCGAAAACCAATGTCATTTGTAACCCCAAGAATGGACATGCCTTGGGGGAAGGGAATTTGTAAGGTCGACCGAATCCCTTCACCGTCGATCCGGGAAATGGTCAGTTGCTTGGTCATTGATCATGTATTTCGATCGGAGTCCCAAGTTCAATGATGATCATCTGATCTCATCGTACTTGCTTTTTGAAGGCTTTGATCGAATTTCCTCCTCGTAATGCAAGAATCCCAACCACTTGCAAGGCACAAGACATTAGAATTACCAAGTTGAGTTACGACTATCCGTGGGGGTGGGCAACTCCCGCAATTTGGTGGGACTTGCTCACCACCACTATTTGCCTCGCTTCATAACTGGAAGCTTCTACGTACCAGTACCAGTGAGCCGAATGCGAGCAATTCGGGCGGCCATCATGTGCCTACCTTGCGACATATGCACACTGCCTTGCATCCGACATTATAATATTTTGCTCAACGTTGAACCACCATTTCATGGGCAGTGGCTTCGCAGATCATTTATTTCCTTCTACACGATAGATACGCTCTATCAAGTAAGAGGTGAATACCCTTTGTACCACCGTTTATATTTCTAGCTCATGAATCCATCTGTAAGCAGCAAACGACATGTAAAGCTATTTTTGCAATCTATACCATCTACTAGGCGATGTGTTGTCAGGATGTGATGTATTCGTTGTCCTGTATAAAGTGTCTCCCTCAAAGTTTGACATCCATCTCTGGAACAGTTCCATCCACAAACGGCCAATCACTGTATCCAAAGGCTGTCAGGTTTCCTACAAGATAGTACTTCGACCGGTCCGAGGGTGTCAATGGGAGATCCTTCTCTAACCGAACCGGGAGATCGGGCTGGTGGTCAAGCTGGATCAACAAAAGTACTAGAGAGAGCGATAAGCCTCACGTTTGATATAAACTTCCGCCCAAACGCAATCAGCCCTCCCTTCTCTTCTGCGGTGCGTAAAGCTGTCTCGCGGGTATAACCACCAGCCGATATAAATAACCTTTCTGCCCCGCCTTCACCGCCCTTCCATATCTCGCGCAAAAAGTCGTTGCTCTCCCCTTTGACCGAGGCTATGTCCAGAGGCCCTGCAACCCGAGGCTCGGTTACATGGAGATATGCCAACCTGGAATGTTTATCACGAAGAGCGGTAACGAGGTATGCAAAGGTCGGTCGTGGATCAGGCATCCTCATATCTAAAAATCCACAGGAAAATAAGCAAAACATCTTTGCAGATCAGCTCGAGGACCTGAACCTTGGAAAGTACTCCAGGGACTGATGCGAATGCCAACTCGATCCGGGCCAACTGCATCCACGACAGCGTCGACGACCTCTCTAGTAAATCTCGATCGACCCTCTTCGTCTCCACCCCATCTGTCCGTACGTGTGTTGGACATGGTTTGAAGGAACTGGTCCAAAAGGTAGCCGTTGGCACTGTGTACCTCTACCCCATCGAATCCGGCACCATATACAGCATTTCTTGCTGCTTTCGCGTACGTGGCAATATAGTCTTGGATCTCGCCTTCGGTTAACGCACGAGGTGGCCTCGACTGACCAGTCATTGTAATGGGGGATGCAGAAACATATGGTGAAGGTGGATCTTGACTCTCAAGGACATCTATTTCGGCGGCGCGACCCAGTGCCCACAGCTGGAGGAAGATATGCGATTTATTAGCATGGACGGCGTCGGTTACCTACAAGCACGCCATTAAATGGGTAACTAACAAGAAAAAGATGCGTACCTTCTTCCAACCTTGTATTTGTGCGTCGGTATAGATGCCCGGCACATGCGCCGATCCTCCTCCATCGTGTGAGATGAATGTGGCTTCTGTGATGAGCAACGTCCCTGGTGTAGAACCGCGCTGAGAATAGTAGGATGCTTGTTGAGGCCCGGGGACATGGGAAGCATGTGCTCGTAACCGCGTCAATGGGGCCAACACGATGCGATGCTGGAGGGTATTGCGACCGACCTTGATGGGCCTGAATAGTGCGGGTACTTGGATTGCAGAGGGCATGGCTGGTGAGTTACAACAGCGTCGTGGGCACTGTGTGTGCGAGCTGCTATTTATCACATAGATCGTTCTCAAACGGTTGCCGAGGCGTTTCCATCTGCCCCGGCAGATGGGCACATGCCCCCAATTATGCGCCTCCCGAATTTCTTTCGTTCGTCGCTATATAAAACCATGGGCCGCGGTCGATCGGAGAAGTATCAGAAAGTCTATTAATAAAACCGGCCGGCCTTTTAGTTACATACTCCAAATACTTTTCGCAGTCTGGTGACCAGACCGTCCAAAAGAGGTCTGGGCGAGGCAAACCGTCGATAGACGGTCTGGTGCTTTGAATTTGGCGAGACGCAGATTCACACGTCACAGGCTTGCTGTCCAATAAGATAATGAGACTTTTCACTGTAGAAAATGATAATAATGCTATAAATGTAAATAGGGGGAGTGGTGGTTCAGTGGTGGACGCACCAACATTTCCCTGGGTCTGACAAGTGCAACCCGGCTCTTAGAGTTGTGGATTCGAATCCCACACAAACCACTAGGGGGTTTTAGTGGGTAGTGGCGTCAGCCACTCATGGAATCCTTGGTAATGAAGGCCCTTCACGTAAGTCTCCGTAAGTAAATGGATTTCCTCCCGAGTAAGCGTCATCTCAGATCCGCGTGGTAGCCTTCAGCTGTTTGGTACCGAATTGAGCCTGAGTGCCTCTGGTGGTGGTGACCCATTGCGCCTTGTGCCGTGCATTGTGGGAATAGTTTAGGTGGTCGCCCTTTGCCGTTGTGCTTCTCTCAAACAAAAAGCGTAAATAATCATTTTATGAAACCAATCAATCATGCATCACGCCTCGACATTGACGATCGCTTTCACACCTGCTCTGCAATTATTTCAGTCCGTGATCCAATTCAATATTGCATCGATTCTCACTTTTTTACACTTGGACGTACCTGTCGCATTCTCACTCACTCCCTAGCAGGTGTGGAATATCATCAATGAATTCATCTACTACCACTGGCAGTTGCAATCCCATTCCATCTATCGATTGCGGCGCGTGACCAAGTTTGATGACAAGCCACCGTGTTCGTGTCTCAGGAAGGCGGCACCCAAACCCAGAACAGTTACAGTGTTCTGAATGTCTTCTGCTCTCTCATCCAAAACTTAAAAGAGCCTTGTCTGTGAATGGATTCATCACCGTCAGCAGACCGTCACGTGACGACCTAACCACACTGAGTCTATGGCATTGTTCAACCCACCAACACCGTCGTGCCAAACTTTGTAGTTCTCATTTTTGCAAAAGCTGAGTAACATATTCAAGTTGACAACGTGGATGCGAAGCTGACTGTGGAACACCTTCATTTAATCTCGGCATGGTAGAATATCGCATTTGAGTCGAAGGTCGGAGGCTTGCTGCCAGTGTGCCTGTGAAAGTATCGACGATAAATGCATGCGAGTTGGATCATCATTTCGGACTTCATAGAGAACCACAAAGGTACTGGATCGCGCTTTTGCAGCTGCACACTGTGCAGATGCTTGTTGTTCGACGAAAATCGCGTATGCAGACGACAACGATCGCTCATCGCCCTCGCCGCCTTTGCCTACCCCTCTGCCCTCGTTTCGCATGGTGGCGACAGCGATGACGACGACGCGATAACTGCCATAGCACAGTTGTCACGTCGCCGTCGCCATTGTTGTCACGGCCGTGACCGCCCATCGCCCTCGTCGCCTTCGCCTTGCCCCTCCCTCGCCTCATGGCTTCATCTTGTATGACGACAACGATGCGACAATTGCGCTATAGCGGTTGTCGCGTCATCGTCGCTGTTGTTGTCACGACTCACGATCGCTCATTTCCCTTGTTTCCATCACCATCGCCTCGCTCTTCCCTTGCTGTCTGCCTCGTCTCGCGTAAGGACGACGAACTGACAAAAGATGTGTGCGACCCCAGGCCCTGTTCACTTTCAAGCATGAGATCCAGCATTCTCATGAGCTTTCCAGATTGATCAGCAAGGAAAACCATGTGGCCCATTTGAAGAACTTGAAGAGTGTTTCGAATGTGATCGTCTCGAGTGGATCGTGCTGGTACAGTGTCACCTACAGCATGATTGAGGTCCTATAAAGGCCTCTTTTTATTAATTTCTGGAAGCCTTGGGGATCATGAACTCGACGCTGCCAGGACGGTCTAGGAAAAGATGTGAGGGAGCCTGACGTCGATCAAGCATTTACAAGGGTGCTTATCTAAGTAGATAACCATCCTACGGGCCGAGGAATCTGACTAAGAGGAGAGGTCTAAAGTACGCTTGCTAGCTGCCTGTGGTGTTGGATCCGCACCTCACACCAAATTCAAAGCCAGATTTACATCTTTCGAGGGTTTGCCTTGTCCAACCTCTTTTGGATGGTCTGGTCACTTCGCTCATATTTCTAACCCATGGGCCTATTTCCGTGTGGTAAAGCTTCAGGTAAAGATGGTTCATTGGCAATTTATGTCATCAAAGTAGCACGTGTGTCCTAAGGATGTGATGTATTCCGAGTCACCATCCTGTTAAAACCAGCAATACTTCATAAATTCATATCCTTAGAACAGTTTGTGGCGCTTCAAAAAGGTGAAGCACTCATATGGGTAGTTCGGTCTCATCGAATAGATCTCACAGGCCGAAAAGAACCGATGTAAGGAATCTCTGTTTGGTTCGAGGCAAAATTGGTAGTACATCGAGTATGTACCTGGTTATTTATACGTTTCAGAAAGGGCTGTGTACACAAAAGGGGGAATGGCCAACACTAGTACATGAAGGATGTCTAAATCAGTCAGATGGATTATCTAGCTTGAATCAGTTCAAAAGTGTCAGACAGCCAAAGCGTCGTCAGATTCATTACCCATCCCTGTTACAGTTCCATCCACGAATGGCCAATCATTGTATCCCAGAGGTGTCAAGTTGCCTATAAGGTAATACTTTGAATGATCTGATGGTGTCAAGGGGAGATCCTTCTGTAACCGAAGCGGGAGATCAGGCTGGTAATCAAGTTGGATCAGCAAAAGCACTGGAAGAAAATGCAACCACCTGACGTTTGATATAAATTTCTTCCCAAACGCAACCAGCCCTCCCTTTTCTTCTGCGGTGCGCAAAGCTGTCTCACGGGTATGACCACCAGATGATATGTATACCCTTTCCTCACCACCTTCACCACTTTTCCATATCTCCCGTAAAAAGTCATTGTTCTCCCCTTCAACCAAATCTACCTCAAAGATTCCTGAAATCCGAGGCTCGATCACATGGAGATATGCCATCCTGGGATGTTTGTCTCGGAGAGCGGTAGCGAGGTATACAAAGGTCGGCCGTGGATCCAGCATTTTCATATCTAAAAATCCATAGGAAATGAGCAGGAAATCTTTGCAGATCAGCTTGAGAACCTGAACCTTGGAAAGGGCTCCAGGGACTGATACGAATGCCAACTCGATCTGGGCCAACTGCATTCACAACAGCATCGACGACCTCTCTAGTAAATCTCGATCGACCCTCTTCATCTCCACCCCATCTGTCCGTACGTGTGTTGGACATGGTTTGAAGGAACTGGTCCAAAAGGTAGCCGTTGGCACTGTGTACCTCTACCCCATCGAATCCGGCACCATATACGGCATTTCTCGCTGATTTTGCATACGTGGCAATATAGTCTTGGATCTCGCCTTCGGTTAACGCACGGGGAGGTTTCGACTTGCCAGTCAAGGTAATGGGGGATGCAGAGACATACGGTGAAGGTGGATCTTGATTCTCAAGGAAATCTATTTCAGCACCGCGACCCAGTGCCCAAAGCTGGAGAAAGATGTGCGACCCCTTGGCATGCACAGCGTCGGTGACCTACACACACAGAAACAGCCTCAGATGGGATATACAAGAAAATGACCGATCTGGGACCTTTTTCCAACCTTCAATTTGTTCATCGGTATAGATGCCTGGCACATGTGGATATCCTCCTGCGTCATGTGAGATAAACGTGGCTTCTGTGATAAGCAAGGTTCCTGGAGTGGAACCGCGCTGAGAATAGTAGGATGCTTGTTGGGGCCCGGGGACATGAGAAGCATACGCTCGGAAGCGGGTCAACGGGGCAAGGACAACACGATGTTGGAGGGATATCCGGCCGACCTGGATGTGTCTGAATAACATAGGCGCTTGCTCTGTAGAGGCCATGGTTGGTGCGAGCTACAATGAGTAGAGAACGTTTCCTGAGCGATAAGGCCATAACCACATCCGTATTTATAAGTTTGAGCCTCTTCGGTTCTCTCGCTGAGATAGTACACATACGTACCTAGTTGAAGCCGCATCAGTGAACTGGGAGCCGAGGAAGAGTTGATAGTCGCTTCAAGTTGTTACAACTCGGCTAATTCTCGGGTACCAACCTGCACAGCAACCATGGAAGACCCCAGTTACTGATGGTGATTACACGTTACTTTATCTTCATCTGGGGAGCCCTTTATGACGTTACCGCATGATACTTTTGTAGGTCCGTCTTCCAATCAAAGTTCTGAAAAGGAAATTATGGGTCCTACGAAAAGTTTTTCTCAAAAAATTGGTCGGAAACCAACTGTCTGTTCCTGGATGGTCCGCCCACTTCTTTGTTCTCTAACTTCCCTCTTCTTCCACAATCGCTTCGTCCGTCTTGTCCTCTCTACTCGTCGGTTGTTATTGTGGAGAGACTAGGAACTCTATGTTGGGACTCTTGGGCGCGGTAATTTCATGATCGGATCATGATCGGAATAGACTCAAACAGCGGGCTTATTCCCCTTTTAGTCAAAAGTTCTGCTCTTCGTGGAACTGCCAGTGTGCGCAGTATGCTGTGATGCCATTCATGTGCCAATCACGCGGTGCGATGGTTAGTCGGCCCAGTCTACTAGTTCCCACCAGATGAATTAAGCTTAGGTACAAATGTGCAAAAACCAGCGTTAGGGATTCAAGCACCTTAGAGCTCAGACTTAGAATCCTGAAGGGGATGTCCGAAAACGCATTCTTCCAAAACCGGTTCTACGTCGGTAACAAACTTCAACTGGATCCTCTGGTAATTGTATCAACGTATCCTGTCATGAAACGTTCCCTCATCTTTCTTGTAGTGGTTTGATTATGAATAAAACTCCGCTGAGGTTAACCTCGCTTTACGTGAATCTCTCCCCGCTAGTGACTCCGTTGGCTGATCCGGCTGGTGCAAAGTCATTAATTGGCTTCAGCGGGGTCAGTGGCTAAAGAGGCACTGGCAAATCGGTAAGCTTTGCTCTGCGACCATATTTTTTTGCGCGTTCGACTCGCGCTTCCTGACTTGGTGCGGCTCAATACCTTCGCAACCATGACCCACCCCCCACGCTCGTCTCGAACCTTCTCTCTGGTGCAGTTACTGACTCTGTTGCGGTGAGTACGATTGACCTGATCTCCCTCAAAATCTTTCTAATCGAAACCCACCGCCAGCCACGATATGGTGACCGATGTTTTTAAAGTACCTACTTGAGCAGTCTCACTCTCGTATATTCACTAATAGGTCAAGGACTGGGAAAAGATTGTATAAGTAAGATTCGAGCAACTCGTGAGAAGCAGATGCATGTGTTTTGATTTCTTACTTTCTTTATCGGTTGATAAATGTACTGAGTGTTATAACAGACTTCACAAACGAGCACCACATAGAGGAAGAGGAGTTTATGTACACAACATGGAGACAGGTCTGGGTGCGAGAGAAGACATCCTGAGCCATTGAGTCCGTTTGCTACATCCACCGGGCGCCCTCTCCAAGTATGGGGCCATGTCCAGTACTCACCGTCATGGACAGCTACTACTAGTAAGCGGCTATAGGGTGCACGGCTTCGAGCCTGCGAGCTTGAAAGGTCTCAGTGCTATCCCTACCGCAGGCCTTCCAGGCCCGTCCCGTCAGTGTGAGTGGACGGAAGTAATGGCCAAGAGGTTCCAAACAATGGCCGCAAGACGGTATGCTGGGAGCAACCCATTGAAGGGTTGGTATCTTATCCTTATCCTCAGGGTTGGGTGGGAAGCAGGCTTCTTACATATAAGAATGGCTGTCGCATCAGTGGTAACCTTTTTTTTATGGATCCATGAACGAGCAGGGCTGGAATCATAGCTCGTCCCCAGTCATGGCCAGTGCATAGCCCGTGATACGTTCTCATGCAGAACCACTGCAGTTCTTCTCAGCCAGTATTCGGTGAGCAACACAGAATAAATAACCAGGATGAGTACCTCACACTAATAAATTTGTCTTGTGATAAGGT
Organism: Aureoboletus auriporus; assembly: GCA_038089615.1. Lineage (NCBI taxonomy): Eukaryota > Fungi > Basidiomycota > Agaricomycetes > Boletales > Boletaceae > Aureoboletus > Aureoboletus auriporus. The sequence goes on from JBBPLF010000181.1 coordinate 26,633, forward strand.
ACACACTCGCGCAATCCATAGGCTAGCAAGGCATTTCCGAGAGTTTCAAAGTCCGTTTCGTGTTTCCACCCCAATCAAACGATTCGCTCTCCTATGCTACCCGGTCCAATGCTTACGTGGACGACGATTTTCTCAGTGACTCCACACAACGTGCATATTATAAGTAAGCTTCTGAACTATTACCGTTCTGAAATTTGTACTCAAATTTTTGTGTGGGACGGACCATTTCTGGTCCAGGAACTACCTGCGTACGATTCTCGGCTCAGAGTATCTGCTCCAATAAGGTCATCGCAACTCGATCAAGAGCACGATACACGTGGGTAAGAAAATGAAATGCGGTGAATCAGTTCAATCCGATGCCACCTCTCAATCAGAGCAAGAAACATGTGTGCACGCGCACAGCATGTACACCACCAACTGATGCAATAAACCTATCCAGAATATTGTACATCAAGAGACACCGCGGAGAGGCAAACTTGTGCCGACCTTCGCTCAACAATGATCATAGCACATGGCACATCGAGGGTGGGAACTATTGATAAGACCGACGCTTTCAAGTCGATCTCGCAGTACTGCACCGTCACATCCTCGAATAATGCTCCGGGGACTTGAATACACCGTTCCGACACTGGACGGTTCCTGACCAGTACGAGTCTTCCTATAAATCGCGTTGACACGAGCCATTAGTTCTTTGCCTTGGACCAGTACAGTGCACAATACTGCACAACTTGAAAGAACTTTACCCTCTGTCGATTCGCACCATCCATGGCCTCTATACAGCAGATTCCCGCATTGTTCAAGCCCATCAAGCTCGGCCGGATTGCCCTCCAGCACCGCGTTGTGCTTGCCCCAATGACCCGCCTTCGAGCGCATGCTTCCCATGTCCCCGGGCCCCAACAGGCTTCCTACTATGCTCAGCGTGGTTCCACACCAGGGACCTTGCTCATCACTGAATCCACCGTGATATCTCATAATGCGGGAGGACATGTACACGTGCCAGGCATCTATACCGACGCACAAATCCAAGGTTGGAAAAAGGTACGCATCTGTTCCTTTGTCCATCGCAAATCCGTCTTATGGTGAGTCCTTGTAGGTTACGGACGCTGTACATGCAAAGGGATCGTACATCTTTCTCCAGCTTTGGGCCATGGGTCGTGCAGCCAATATAGATTTCCTCGAGAAACAGGATCCGCCTTCACCGTACGTTTCTGCATCGGCCATTACCTTGACTGGCCGGTCCGAGCCCCCTCGTGCGTTGACCGAAAAGGAGATTCAAGATTATATCGCCGCATATGCCAACGCAGCGAGCAACGCTGTGCACAGGGCCGGATTTGATGGGGTGGAGATACAAGCCGCAAACGGTCACCTTGTCGACCAGTTCCTGCAATCAGTCTCAAACACTCGCACGGACAAATGGGGTGGAGACGAAGAAGGCCGGACGAGGTTTGCGAGAGAGATCGTCGACGCCGTCGTAGATGCGATTAGTCCGGACCAAGTCGGTCTCCGTATCAGTCCTTGGAGCAGTTTTCAAGGTGAGATTTTCAACTGGTTACGTGGATGCCGGTGTGCTATCTTATGAATGTATAGACATGAGGATGCCGGACCCGCGACCGACGTTTGCATACCTGGCTACCGCTCTGCGCGAGAAGCACCCCACATTGGCGTATCTCCACGTAGTCGAGCCTCGCTTGGAAGTAGAAATGGGTGCGGACCCTGCTTCGATCGCAGGCGCGAACAATGACTTTTTGCGAGAGGCGTGGAAATGTGGGAAAGGTGGTGAGGACAGCGTATTCATAAGCGCTGGTGGGCATACCCGCGACTCGGCGTTGAACACCGCGGAAGTACATGGAGGGCTGGTAGCCTTTGGACGGCAGTACATATCCAACGTGAGAAACATCTCTTTTTTTTTCTCTTCATGACACTGCTCATCCGGCCACTTGATTGTAAGCCTGATCTCCCGATTCGACTGCGGAAGGACCTACCCTTGACGCCTTCGGATGCGTCAAAGTACTACCTTGCAGGGAACCTGACACCTTTCGGATACAACGATTGGCCGGTTGCGGATGGAACCGTCATAGACGGCGCCTCAGAGTTGGATGGACAGCTCTGAGGCAGTACCGTGCCCCCTTTCTACGAGACGACGAACACACAAGTTGGACATTAGTGACGGACAGGGTTTACCCTTACCTTTTGATGTAGTTTACCGACAAGGACGGATCTGTGCCAGAATACAAACCCCGTTTACCTCTCTCACTTGACGGGGGTGTACGTGCGTGCCTTGCGCACGGAGACGGGGAGGTACTCGGTTGACAGGTAAGTCGGCAATATGTTGAAGTTACGAGCTGGTGTCAGGAATGTTCGCCACCTATGGTCACAGACTGCACACTGGCAGTGCCAAGTGCTCTTGTTTGAATCTTGGTGTTTGAGAAAGCCCAAGGCAAAGTACACACCTCAGGCTCGATCGGGCGGTTCCATCACCTCCAACAAAGTCGTGTTCAGATGATGGAATGAAATCGTTTTCGAAACCTGTCATTAGATATTCCGAATCTCGTATGTAGCGCTTGTGTCCGTGACTTCTAATGGGTCCGTATGCGTAGTAGCAGTAATGTACACATTAATACCAGTCCATGTCCATGTACGTGCCAGAGTCCAACTCGCTCGCTTGCGTCTCTAGGTGTTACGTACTTGTCCACGGCCAAAGTTTTCCAGAGATCGTTCAGTCCCTCGTCTTGGCACGTCCGTCACCAGGGGAAGTAATCCTGACGCGCGCGTCGAGATCCAGCCTCGCGTCCTCCCAGCGCGCATCGGCAAGCGTCCGACGCAGACTCACACCAACATGATGCTACTCAAAGGGTGTCCCAACGCATCCCGGGCCCAATGCATATCGTCCGACACATCACCATATTCTGTCTCGTCTTCACGTACCAACAACAACCGAAGGTTGAGTGCCAGTCGACAGCCAACCATCGCTTCGATCGTTACTGGATAGCCATCGGATACCTGTACCCACTCGGGCTATGCAAGCGTTGAAACGGACGATGAGTTGTCGCTTAGTGGGTAAAGCGAACAAGAGGTGATACGTACTGCGAGATATTTTCCGATAACCACGCTGGCGATACATCCCAATATGATGCTGTCGTAAAAGACATTGTTAGGCACAACACGTGTTCTTGCAGGGACAGGGGCGAACCAGAAACAGTAGGCTGCGTTACCCCTAATGAGCGAGTCGGCGATGTATACGCCGTCTAATCGCTTGGCGCGGAATCCCCACATCCAGTGGGCGACACCGTACCACACAGCGAGCACACAGAGTATTCCATCGTACACGATCACGGGCAACCAAATGATGTATTGGCGGTAATACGAGGGGCCTTTCGTATCGGCGCAGACGTATAATCCTGGCTGTATCTCGTTCGTGACTAGAGATGCCATGGGATCGTGATGAGCGTGGTCGAATGGGTAATAGATTGGCAGAAAATACGGACATACTTTTTGCATCTGCGGAAAGAGAAGCCATGATGGTCCCCAGGGCCCCAATTTCACACACGTAACCGAAAATCATGAGGGCGAGGAGGGTCCTTGATCTTTGATACAAGGCATACAATCGAACTTGAAGCATTACTTGAAGGAAATCAGAGATAAAGAAAGGAACAACGAACGTCATACACACGCTGAATGAAGAACAATACCAAAATATTCAGCCATCCTTGAACAAAAAAGTCCACTTCGCCTTGGAACAGAAGCGTTAGATCGAGGAAAGGAGTGTGCGATAAAAACCGTCCTCACAGCTGTGCAGGGTGGATCAGATTGAAGTGTCCATGAACTTGTCCCAGGTGCTGACAAAAAAAGGACGCACAACTGCCCTGTCGTCAGCACATAAACATGCAAGTGAAGGTGCAAAGAACCACATACTTTTTGAGTATGGACTTCCGGTCCAACAAAAGCTGTAGCAAGCTTAACCAGGGTTGTGAATGACGGAAAAAATATGACCTACCCATAATATTGAGGCTATATTTCGTCATATTGAGCAGACTGCCAGGAAACAGAGAGCGTGTGTTGACTTACATGGAGACGCCATCGCCAATGTAGCGAATCTAAGGAGTCATGGGCAATCCAACACACGGAATCAACGCAAACTGAGACGGACAAGCAGATATATGATGCTTCCAAAGGAAGAAGCGTGGGTCTACCATATAACAAATTAGTTGTGACATCGACAGGACGAGCAACCTCGTGCACTTACCCAGACATGATCCACCTCATGGTCATTATGAGATCGTCAATCCACATAGGCTCAACCAAGTCGAAACCCTCACCTCCCGATCGAACGTGATAGCTGGTTACCCGATCAACGACTGTAACAAGATCATACATGGAACATGGCTGTACTGACTATGATCGTACAACACAAGAATGGAACCTGCCGCTAGAAACAACCTCCTCGTGAACGACACGCGGAGACGAGATAAGAAGGAAACCGACTCTGACACATCCGGGTGATGTATGCCACATTTACAGCATGTGTATAGTCCGCTGCGGAAACAACCGCCATGGGGAGACAGTCGGGGTCAGACGATCGAACTCGTAGTCTGGAAATGGTGTGCGGGAAGACTTTTACTTTCTTTGCGACCCAGGATTTATAAAGACGGGTCGTGTATGTTACGATAAGCATCGCTACTTCATGTATAGTTACGAAAGGTGAAATCTTGTAAGGTTCCAAGCAATTCGCTTCGAAATGGTGTTCTTACCTCAGATCTCCGACACGGTGTTTTTTTGGTACCATTTGATCTATTTCTGGGTTGGTGCCTAATACAAACAGGACCTGATTCTTCGTGTCTCAGTGCTCGTTCTTTCGCGAGACTGTCAAGCATATTATTTTGTCATGAAAATCCGGACCGACTCCTAAGACTTGTAAAAGGGTTTAGGCGCGACAGGAAAATTGAATATTGGAAACATACTCGGCAAGTTTTCGTGTTCTGAGCCAGCGTTTGAAGCTGAAACACTGCGCAAAAAACGTCATTCAAGTCAAACCTACGATAGCCTCGGAGATTCGTCGTGTTTCTCCATCAAGCAGGCATCAATATCGGACCCCAGAAATGACGGTCGGTGCGCAGCCAATCAGGCTGTTTATGTCCATCATTGCCCCACCAAGGACCTTTATTCCCCTCAACCCATGTTCATCAACTTCGTTATCTCTTTCTTTTCTTCATCTCCGGGGATTCCATCGTCATCGATTGCAAAGAAGCCTCCGACTTTTCCGGTGTCGCTCACTCAGGGATGAGTACATGTGAGAAATTTTAAAAAGACCTTGTTTCGTGCAAATCACAGCGACATACAAGAATGCCACATCATGGAGTAGCGACGGCAGAACGATAAGGACAGAACACGGAAAAGAAACAAAGAGTACTTGATATGAAGCGTCTTCACCGGTTCTGATCGAGGAACGGTACGTAAGAAAAGGGGGAGAGAACACCGGAGAAATATACACATACTTTGACGAATCCGATGGCAGCGGATTTTTCACGGAAACATTGTCGACAGAGGTCAAGGCCGTATTTACGAATGAGACCTGCCTGGTGCGCGCAGAGGCGGCTGTAGATGGGCAAGACACACGTGATTAGGTATAGCGTTAACGGCACAGCGATGATACGATCAGAAAATATGCGGGCGATGGGCGATGAAAGGAACGAGGGGGCTACTCACCACTGACGACTTCCCTTGCCATACTTGCGGGGACGAGAGAACCACACAGCGTCGTGCGTCATCTTTAGATTGTTTTTCTTGAGGTGCTTCTGTATATTTCAGTATGAATACACCCAACGGCGCCCAACGACGGACATACCTTGCAACGTCGAGGGACGATTGAGGATGTCTTGTCAAGCGTAGCGATGATGACGAGTGTGAGATTCCGAATTGGGTAAGAACTGTATAGATGGCTGAATTAAAGTTTGCTCCCTTCAAGGATCACGTGCAATCCAAGCTCTTGAAAGAGGCAAGATAATCACACCTTTCTTCGTATTTCTGTACATGTACACTGACTACAATAACCATCCACAATCGCGTTACATGCTTGAAAACAATAAGACACAATACAAGTCCACTCATGAGCATAATCAACGTCAATAATGAAACAAATGCGAGAGAGCGGAAGAAAGGGGGACGAACCAATCCGCATCATTCCTCGCAATCCAAAAAAAAAGTCCAATTCCGGAGTTCACCTCATTTATCCCTTTCCAAGTCACTTACATACCTCCCCGCACCATAACCCGCACTCTCCCCACCGTACGCCCCAATATAGTCCAACTCTTCTCTCACTTCGTCTTCATCCGGCATCCGCGGGTCCGGGTTCACGACCGACAGCTTGGCCTTGCCCCCCGACGGCGACCCGGAAGACTTTCGCACCGTCAATGGGCTCGTATCCGCAGGTCCCGCATCACTCACAGACCGTACCTGTTGTCTCCGAAATGCAGCTGCTGAGATCATTCGCGGTGGGGCGCCTGGAGTTCCACCCCCACCGGCGCCAGTCAACGACGACGTGGAGCTTGCCATGAGGGGTGACGAAAATGGTGGCGTCGGGCGCGGATATTCGAGTGGAGAGGGGAACATGGGAGATGTCGATCTTGGTGTTGTCACGCCACCTCCAATAGCAAAAGGAGGAATGATGGGCGTGGGTGTGGGGAGTCGATCGGGAATGCTCTCGGTCGATAAGCGATTACTCGGACGCCCTCGATTGCCAAGTGATAAATTGGAAGTCGGAGATGATGGGACGGAGGTGTACGGTGCTCTGCTCATCGGGGAAGGTGGCATCGGAGGTGAGCTATACGAGTACGGCGCAGCAGTCTGATTTTGCGTCAATGCCTTTCTCGGTGTCATATACCCACTCGGCGTGGGTGCAGCAGCACTCCACGCCAACTCGTCCATGGCACGCGAGACTTCCCGTGCAGCAGCATCGTTGTGCGACCGCTCGTCCACAAATTCGTCCGCGTGTATCTCCTCTTCTCCTTGAGCAGCACTATGTAGACTTTGATGTTCTTGGGAATGGATGTCAACCGCATCTGCACCCACGGCCAGGGGTGGAACTCGTGTTGATATTTGCCATCCACTCGGTGCGTGTGGTAGCGAAGTTACGTCATCCGCGTTGGGCGTCGCACCCTTGGACACCGATTCTTGATTTGGTATTGTGCCTTGCTCGTCATACTTCATCGTAATCCCATCGACACTTGCTTCTCCAACACTCTCCGAGAACGACGTATCTTTGATGTGATGCTTACCGTCCCACTCTTCTTCTTGGAGAGACTGACTCTTACGGTCGTAAGCTAAGCCCTCTTCTTCCCCATCCCGTTCCGAGGAAGAAATAGGTCGCTGTGAAGCCATACGCGCGCTCGACGATGCCGGACGATCAGAATGAGCACCATTCTCACCCTGACCCATTCTATCATCCCAAGCCCTAATTGCAGCCGGTGCCGCGCCTGGTGGAAGGTTTGGCGGTGAAGTACTCCGTCGTGTCGCTCTTCTGTGCCATTGCCCCTCCCCTTCCTGAGTGGGAAGAGGTGAGCCAGCGTGTCCGTTTGTTACTGGCGCGTGCGATTCGCTCTGCGAGGATCGTCTCAGGGGGCCGCCGATAGGTTCGTATTTTGGCAGAGGGTCATCGGTAGCGGGGTGCCCGACTGAAGTAGCCTCCTCAAGGGAAAATGCACGATGGGATTGGGAGAGGGCATCCGCGATGGATGCCATCAACGATTGATTCTCTTCGATCGGTGCCGCCCCACTGTCATGTGGGGTGGAGAGCGAGAGCGACTGTGCAGGACCCATTGACGATACATGATGGGGATCGCGTTCCTTGCTCAGAGGCAATGACGAATACTGCGGCGTAGCATTTTCCCGGGGCACGTGTGTTCCGAGCTCGTCGACCGAGGCACGCCTGTTCTATAAGATGATGACACGTCAGCGTGCATATTCCCAGACATGTGTTGCATGACGGCACCATAGATGGACACCAGCCTCCAGGCAACAGCAAGGTGACATAGACAAGGGACGTACCACAGGTGGAGGACCCGGTGGAGGGCTGTACGTGCCCACGCCCAACGTGAGTTCACTGCCCAAGGAAGGAGTTGGGAGGAAGGGTGCTTGGCTGGGAGGATCTTGAGTGGTCGGAGGTGGGTGCTGAGATAAGGGTGCAGAAGGGGCTCCAGAAGGAATGCCAGAGAAGGTGACCTGCGAGATCGCATTTTGAGCCTCGACGACGAGGTTGCCTACACGACTGTGCCCGTCATAATACGCTCGGGCGAAGCCAGGTTGTGTGATGGTCTCGGGGATGGACTGTGGTTGAATCAAAAGGGCGAGGTGAGAGAGGGTATCAGTGTATGAGAGTCCCAACTTGCCTGAGTGATCTTCCTGCCAATGTCACCTACGATCTGAGGAGCTGACCGCTCAAAAAGAGAGGAAGTGAATAAGGAGATATGAACGTACCACACCCTTTTCGCAACACTCGACAAGACCACCAAACTTGAAGACCAACCAATCGCTTGCACACTTGCGCTTGTAATCTCCCAGCTCCGCCTCCTGACGCATAATATCCCCGTCCAACGCCCGCATCTCGTCACGCAGCTTGTTGAGAGTGTCTGTTTGTAAACCAAGGTTCTTGTGCTCGGGGCTCATTTTGTTGAGCTTCTTCTGGGCACCCTCGGCGGATGCGTCGACACGCCGACGCCGACGACGGAGTTCGTCGAGCGCTTCCTCACGTGTCCGTACGGATTTCATGCTGTCCCGTATGGTGTGGTGGAGCGAGGAATAGGTCGTGAGGGCAGATGCAAAGTGCGCTAGGATCGTCGACGACGCAGTGAGGATATCCTGCGGGAAAGATAAAGGCTCCGCCCTTGCAACGAATCGAGACGAAGACGCACACCAAGATCATCCCCCTCTCCTTGACCCCAAATGCGAAGGGCATCCCCCGCCTTGCTGAGATCGAGTCTCAGCCTCTGTAACCTGGTAACAAGGTCAGGATGGTTGGGAGGAAACACGCGACTCGACGCACGACATGAGGACCGTCTTTTCGGCGGTAATGAGGTCTTGGAGTGGTCGAAGGTCGGAGTTGCCTGCGAGGGCAGGAATGGTGGTGTTGTGCGCGATCTTGGTCGCTGCAGACTTGAACATGGTTGGAAGAAGAGACGGTGGAGTGCACCGTGTGCGTGTGCAGCTGTGCTATGTATGTATTTCCGCGACTCGGCCTTTTAGCGGAGTGTCCAGCTGGCAGCGACTGCGCAACACTGGTACGACCGTACTCGGCAATGTCTCCACCTTTGAGCTCCAGTTTCTAATAGCAGTCGGTCTGACACCGGTGCAATTATAACTGCTATGTGCATTAGAGTCCATGTTTCATTTTGAATGTCTTAAAAGTGCAACCTGCGGACCCTTTCAATGCTTTCTGTGTCATGTCTGATCTCGATGTACGGGCTGTCTATGCAACGCATCGTCTACATCGCCTGAGTTGGTCTCTTGCAACGGCTGCCAGGTCAGGGCACCATGAATCCAACGCTCGTGCCGATGGCGTCACGATCGAGAGTCCATAGATTAAAATATCTACGGTGAGTGATCGAATATCTGATGCCATTCTCTTAAAGATGACACGACACTCGACCATCGACAGTTGTACTGTCGCTTTTGCCACTCCTCTCTGTAGTACTTTGTCCAATCATGGCCTGCCAGATACCCCGCCCATAAACCCGGGTTTAGTTTCGATACAGAATAGTTTCCCCCATTACGCCCAAACGCATCTCTCTCACCCCACCCATTCGCCTCTCCGTTCTATCTTCGTTCTGATTGCAAAGGAGCCGTAACGCATATATCGTCTTTTGGTTCATTGGTCTCGGTTACATAAATCTGGACTATCATGGTTTGATGGGCCACTACGTCAGTATTACTTTATCCATTCACGCCCACGATTCCATGTCCTCGGCACGAACCGAATTCTCAAAGAGGTTATAGATCCGCTGTGCGGGGCCCGCCTGGAAGCTAAGTACAGGACGAAGAGATGGGATACTGTCACATTGGAAGATGACGCACCCATGGATGCATATCGACATCAGTTTTATGTGTTGTATACCTGGACTCATACAGTGAGAGACAGTGGGTATCTACATTCAACTTGCCGTCCACCTACTAATACAGGAGCACTGGGTGTACAAACAAGCCATAAAATAATACAAAGAGTGCGAACGTCTCTCATCCATGTATATGTGTTGTCCAGAGAAGTCCGACCCTGTATAAATATCCACGTGCAAATGTCATCGGAGGGATGTACGAAGTACCAATCCGAGTGTGCAACTATGCATAGTGACCAGGCTCACGACTTGCAGGCTTCCTTCTAGGAAACCGTCGTATCCCCCTCGGTCGAGTGAGCACAAGTGCTCCCGACTTCACTAGCGTTTTCGGCAAAACTCGAAAAAGCCGACTCCAAATTCACCGTCGTCAGGCTTTGCATCCGCCTGCAGGATGGTGCGGTGAAATCGTCATCATCTTCTGAGCGGTACGATGTTCCGGATGAGATATCTTCGTCGGAAGAATTCCAGAAAACGCGGTAAACGTAGGTGACGACGACGACGAGGTTGCACACGATCATGAATGTCGTCACCTGAATAATTCCTTTTGAATCACCGCAACAAACATCGTCGAGGACGGGTCCATACCTGCAAGTATGCAAGGATCTCTTGCACTCTATGGGCACTGACTATTTGAGCGATAGCATGTGCCAGCGAAAATGCACACAGAAATCTGCTGGCTGTAAATAGGTATAGGATCATTCTGCCCTGCCGTCGCGGGAGTTTGACCTTCCAAAGAAGCTTGAGCGAAAGAATCACCGTCACCAGGTCCGCGACGACATTGGCTAGGGTAGCAAAAAAAAAATTAGAAGATTAAGAGATTTTATTGAAATACTTACTTGCCACCTCGAAGATCGGGATGAATTTTGGCACCACACAATCGGGGCCGATTACGTGAGAGAAGGGTATTGTGTCGCAAAAACACCACCACGACTGCAATCCAAAAGTAGCTGCCCAGAAGAGGGCGAAGGAAGCCGCGAGCATGAATGTGATGCGGCGTAACAGAGGCGCGGAGGTTATCCTGATAATTGAAAAAATTATACTCATGCGGACCGACCTGTCAGTGGTGAACAGAAGGAAGAGTGGGTCATTACACAAAGGAAATTGACACAAAATATGAAATGGAAATACCATACGATACTTGTCAACATGTATTCATTGATCCTGCTAGCGACGAGAGCTGATTGCTTATCGGCTGTGACCGGATGAGAGTCAGTATTTGGTGCACCCGTTGACTCCAGGGCGAAAAAGGTACTCACAGTTCCGATGAATGACGAGCACGGAGATGATGGAAACCATTGTGAAAATTGATGCAACCCCTGCCCACAAGTCTTCCCACCAAAACCTTTGGATCCTCAACCGAAATCCCACTCGAAACAACGTAAGGATGACTGCCAGACCTTCGACAACGCTAAACGAGACTGAGATCGCCCATGAAAATTTACAGGCAATGCTTACGACACTAACGAAACACTCACTTGAAAGAGCTTCATGGTTGATGTGTCGTGGCATGGGCTTGAATTCTAGGGACGCCCCGTTTGCCACTGGCACATGTCCTACCTTGACTAGATGTATGAAATGGGACCCGCTTGATGCAACAGTTGTCAATTAAAAGTCATTTTGGGATGGACAGCCTGGGGATAATTGAATTCTCCGATCGTCACCGACGCTTGATGGATTTTCGTACCGGTAACGACCTTGGTGGCAAATTGGAGTTCCCAAATACCACTAATGGTCCAGGGAGTCAAGGACTCGAGTCCTTGTGACAATTTATTTCTAAAGGAAAGGAGAGGGAAACTGGAGTTGGCTCAGCGCTCGCGTTCAACAATCATATTTCTCACGACTGACTCTCTTGAAACACAAGAAACTTGCAGGCGGTGTTGTCGCCAAGGAAAACGTCTCGCATGTACTAGTTGTCGGACATTTGAACGGCGACCTTTGGCTCAGGCTGCTACATATGATGTATTTGAAGCTGGCATTATCTACTAATAGGGTCAAGGGTTGATATAATTTCGAAGCTCTTGCCATGTCTAACCTATAGTGAGCTCGAGATAAGTGGTTTGCAAAAGAGAAAGCATCTCGGCACGGCGGCCGCCGAGTCTGCAAAGACCTGGTTGACAGGGGCCCGGTTTGCAGTGTTGGCATCGCAGGGGGCGGCCCGGATAAGCGCTGGGCCCTGTTGGTGTAGCTGCCAACCCGTGCCTAACAACACCCCCGTCACGATCACTGATGCTCTGATCGAGACAATCGAGCTCGATAGCTTGAATTGTGACAGAAAGTTACCCGACCTCGGACTCTCGCCCTCGCCACTGGCATTGACAGCAGTGCCTGCCCCTGCGGTAATACCCTCGCCTTCCATGACAGACCTCGCTAGACGGCTGCGCTCCAAGTCTGCGATTATCACTGATTTGTACAATGCCTGACCAATGCCTGACAGAGGTCAATCAATGGAGAGCTCTACCGCCACAATGATGGTGAGAAGCCTTCCAAAATGGCAATAGAGTTATCACAGCAGCATGATGCTCAGTTGCGCCACCTCATAATTTTTCACCCGTCTGTGCGCTTCTGTGTTCTAAAATCTGGCCAAGTATGTCTTCCATAGGGCGTCTGTGGTCCAACTATAGTGAGTAGGTACTGGTAGAATCACGGAAAGGATCTTAATGAAACACAAGCAGCTCGGAGGGAAAACCGACCTTTGGGGAGTAGCGCTGAAGCAACGACAAATGAAGAACAGCCGAGGGAGAGTGCGGTGGTGACGGAGACCCGACTTGTCACCCAAGGAGCACATAAACAAACCGTTCAACACCGGAGAGCAAAAACGATCGAAATTAATGGTAGAAAAGACATAGGCTCAGTTGCATTCCTCGACGGTAATGGTAAGCACATCGTGAGTGGCGACGAAGATGGGAAGATACGACGTTGGAGGGCGGAAGATGGAAAAGAAGTGGGGACACCAATTGATGTGGGGGTAAGTATCTTCCGTACCAAACGCATGGCAGTATCGCAAGATGGAAAATGGGTCGTGGCCTGTAGTGGAAGGCACACAGTGGGAGTGTGGAATGCAGAGAGCCACGAGAAACTGACCGAGTTCAAGCCTCACGGAGAAATAGGTGGTGTGTCTTGGGCCGTTGACATATCCCCGGATGGGAGGAGAATTGCGGCAGGAACCTATGGCGGGGCTCTTTCCATTTGGTCGCTAGAAAGGCAGCCTCGACGCCTGGTCGGCCCATTGATACACTTGAACTGTATCGTGGACCCAATCAAATTCTCACCCGACGGATGTTCACCGCTACCAATCACTGCAACCTTGTTCGTGTCTACGATAGTCGTGATGGCCAACTTCTCGAAGATTTCCCCGTCCCCCCATGGTGTATCCCAGGTGTCTTTTGCGTGGACTAGCGATAGCAAGCGACTGTTTGTCTTGTGTGCCGACGGTAACATCAGGTGTTTCGACGTTTCGACGGGAACCACGCTCTCCAGATGGTCCGTAGCCCGTGGCGACAGCCGCGTAGGGCACATCGCTCTCGCAAACAATGGCACATTCCTCGCTGCTTCCCAGGGATCGTCACTCTCCTTCTGGGATACTACGACATATAAAAAAATAGGATCTGAAATCTGGCATGGTCATACCACCATCTCGTCCGTGGCCATCTCAGCAAACTTTGACATTGTGGTCTGTGGAAAGCAGAAAATTACCGTACAAAATCTCCATAGCGTTCTTCCCCTGCGTTACTTGGTAAGTAAACCTTCATCAAAGACCTCATCCTCGAGATGTCTTCCTCCTAACGAGCACTTTTTGCACCGCAACGTATGTTCCTTACACTTATGCAGGATATCCCACCCACGGGGGACGTGAAATCCGATCTTGAAGAGACAATGAATTCCCTCTGTGTGCAGAATGCGGAGTCAAGTGCGCGCATAAGCAAACCCATGTTTTTGTTTCCTGACATCTACCTCCATAGACGAAACGATAGCGGGTCTCGAGAAAAGCGTCCAAGAACTTCGTGCCCGACTTGCTGACTCCCAGCGGACGGCAGAATATAACGAAGCAAACTTGAATGAGTCTCTGCGCACGCATCAAGCTAATTCAGGTACGTCCGTTCAGTGTAAACTCACGCCTACATCCCTCATCGATTTTCTATTATCGCAGAAAATCTAGAGAAAGCCGTCCGAGAACTGCGGATCCAGCTCGCCAATTCCGAGCGCGCAGCCAAACAGAAGGAAGATAGTCTGATCGAGTCACTGCGCGTGTATCAATCCAATACAAGTATGTTCATTTCTAAACTCGTCTTTTGCTTCCCTGATTGATTGGTTTTATTCGTGTCTGTTCTTAGAAAACCTCGAGAAGTCCGTCGCCGATTCTCAACGCATTGCTAAACAAGCGCGGGATAGCTTGAATGAGACAGTTAGGTCACTCCGTGTTCACATTGATTCACGGGAAACCAGTTCAAGTGTGTTCATCGTCACCCTCACTTGTGCGCCCAAATTTGACCCTCCGTCCTCATTCCCGACACAAAGATGATAGCCTCAACCAGATTATTTGTATGCACGAACAGAAACACAGATGCGAGGCTTTGTATGCCGAGGGGCGCATAGTTGATACTGCTGTGTTGCTCCTCGAGATTGCGAGCACAATAAGCGAGGATGTGAAAGCAGACAACATCATCGCGAACTGGATTTCGGGTGAGTATTCATGTCAGGTCTGAAAAATCTGGGTTCATACTCTTCGTTCAGGGTTTGCGAAGCAATGCAAGGCCACGCTAGAAGGAATTGCAGATGACTCAAATAACGTGAAACACGACGAAGTTGTCAGAGCCCGTACTACTGCATTGTCCCTTGGCAGCATACTGTCACTCAATCGAGAAGACTGGGCTGAACTCCTAATCAAACGGAGCAAAGGACGAGCATCATTAAAATTGTGGGAGGACGCGCTGACTGATGCCGATGAGGTATGATTTTGTTCAAGAATACTGTTAGACCTAGATGGGAGACGATCTTCTTGCAGGCCATCAAGCTTGACCCGTCGTCTTATCGAGGTTATGAAATGAGACATGCGGCATTGCACGGAGCGAAACGCTATGCAGATGCCATCGAAGCATTCGACGCCATGGTTGCACGGCTAGAGTCGTCCCCTGACCAACGTCTTCGCAGTGAGCCATTTCCTCGAGACCATTCCGACCATTACATATTGATCGATATTGACAACAGAGCTTCGTGATCGGTACGTGGACGCTAGATCTGCGATCCGGCGCATAGTGGACGAAACTATCCGTCCCATGCCTCCTGTACTCATCGACATCACCACTGGTCGTCTATGTAACAAGAAAGAGCAAGCAAAAAAATTCGAAGCAATCCCGGTCTACGACGAGCTTGTATCGTCCATGACAAGAGAAATCGACGACGGACGTATACAGAGAGAGGTCAAGGAATTCTACCAATATGTGATGTTTTCACACAGGTGGGGAGAGGATGAACCTCTCCTCCAGAAGGTCGAGCATGTCACCGTCTACAGGCTAGAGGTATCCTATCCGAACAACAAGCTTCGGTCCTTTTGCTCGCTCGTACATTCTCTTGGGTTTCGATGGGCGTGGAGTGACACATGCTGCATTGATCGAGACAATAATGTGGTATTGCAAGAGTCATTGGTTGCCATGTTCAGGTGGTATCGTGGTTCTTCCCTCACTGTGGTCCACCTTCTCGGGGTCTTGTCGGAGTCACAGGTGCCAGGAGATCTCCGGGAGAGCACCTGGAACACCCGTGCATGGACGTACCAAGAGTACGTAGCTGCCGAGACTGTACAGTTCTATACAGAAGACTGGAAGCCATACCTCGGGTTGACATTGTCAAATCACAAGGAGTCGCCTGCAATCATCTTGGAGATGGAGCAAGTATCGGGGGTGTCTGCCAATGAGTTGGCTTTACTTCATCCTGGCCTCAACAGGGTGCGGGAGAAGCTGTATTTGGCTTCAAAGCGCCAAACGACGCTCGTGGAAGATATGGCGTACTCGCTCCTCGGAATCTTCAATGTTGCCATCCCGGTTATATATGGCGAAGATAATCGTGCGATTGGCCGCTTTCTGGAGTACATTTTATCTGGATCGGGCGACGTGACCACTCTAGCTTGGACGGGCACTGCGAGTACCTACAATAGCTGCCTACCGATGGACCTCACTGTTTACAGCCAAGTTGTACCACCCCACATCCCAACACCAATCGAGACGACCGAGCTGGATGGGATAGTGGCAGAATTACGCTCTTCGTTACCCGACCTCGTTCCTGTCATGACGCTATATGATCGCCTGAACACCCTTGCGTCACCTTCTATTGTAGCTAGTCGGCTCCAACTTCCGGGCATCGTTTTTCGCATTGTCAACCTCGTTCAGGTCTCTGGACAGGATCCCACGATGGGCCTCCGCGTGTATCACGCGACGACGTCCACTTGCGGGGATATCGAAATCAAAACGAAAGACGACTTGACGGACGTGAACGATGTTTACCTTGTCCATCCGTGGATCCGACCTTTGCTCGACCAAGAGTTTTCGTGTGGTGGGACTGGGCTTGACAAGACGACCCGAGCGCTTCGGTTGGTTGCTCGTTTGAGGCAGCCATTTGGGGCACTGTTGTTTAGGCCGTTGTCGCGTGTGGAGTATAGGCGCATCGCGGCAGATGCGATGATTGTGGTGCAAGTTCGCGCGGAGGTTTCGTTGGCAGATCTTGTGGACAACATCCAGACGATCGAAGTGCATTAGCACTGATGATTCCAATGGTCGTTTATATTCCTGGGATTTTCTGGGATTGTACTACTAGATATCGATACCAAGCCCCTCAAACGAAACGCGATGAGTGATGTATGGTACCGAAACAAATCCGACGGCTTCATACGATGTACGGAATGGTGCGCCATGTACCATGTACATATACATCATGTATCCATATACAAGTATCACTGCCAGCGCTCGGCGCCCAGGACTGTGATATCCTAATCCCTGAGATGTCGATGAGCTCCCAACGCCCATCATATAGTAATGGTCAAATTGGCTACGTTCAAAGCCCTCAGCACACGGCGCGAACGTTTGCTGAAATCTATTCAGACTGGTAATATTCAAGTTCTGCTTCCCATTTCTCGACTCAGGTTCTATTAATAGAGCTACGCTTGGACTCAAACAGAATCAGTGTTGATGTCCAGACAATAATGCATCAAACATATATACCTTAATGGAACTGACCACCGAGACCTTGTCCGCCGGGGCCATTAGGGCGTTGGTGGGATCAAGAGACAATGCAGTAGCGTCTGCTTTTGCTTTGATGGCGTCATTATTTTTCAGTGCGTCCCTTTCCATTCTTTCCAGTGCAGCGGTGCATTTCCTCGTAAACACTGATAATGAGAGCATCAATTTTCACTTGTGAGCTACGGCATAATGCACGAATACTCACTAGAATGCCAGTCCATGAAGATATCATCCGCTCTTACATGATCGTTCATCATACCCGGCAGCCCAAAAAGTAATTTCGCAGCATCGATTATACGACCTTCGGCATACATTGCTTCGCACAGATGTCTCTGTTGGTATACATCAAGGATCTGGATGAAGCTATCAGCTTTGTGTTGACGTGCACGGATGCCAGAAGATTAGATTTTAAGAACCAATTGACGTGACGATGAACACACCGTCATGAAGTGAATGATGTCTGCGCAATGAGTCAATGGTCTCGCTCAGCCTATTGTCTAAGAAAATCGACCAGGAGGCAGATGATGTTTACAACCAACGTACTTGACTCGACTTCAATTTGCAGTATCTCATCTTCTTTCTGCTTAGCCGCGCGCTTGCAATCTGCGAGCTGGTCACGAAGTTCTTGGATAATTTCCTCCGGATTCGCTATCGTTTCGTGAATGGGGATGGATACCAGAGGATCAAAGCGAGGTCGTCGATAGAGTCGCACGCACGCACCTGAATTTTCTTTGAGCTGTTCTCTCACATCCTTTATGCGTCGGACATCCTGTACAAGGAATATCAGTCGTCTCCAAAGACCTTTTCGGTGAGGAAGCCAATTAACACAAAACGTACAAAGTCTAAGTAGCGACGGGGAAGAATGCCATGGAGACCGTACAACGTGATTTTCCTGCCTCCGCTGACTACAATATCATAGTTTGCGGAGATGGCCATGTATTTGACGGCATGTCTGTGCGAGATTACAGGTCCTATTTGCTCGCGTGTCACGGTGTCCCAGAACGAGACAGATGATCCGCGGGAAACTGCGAGGAATGAGCCATCCTTCGACAGAACCACTCTGCAGTCGCCGTCGTCCTTCTCCGAATCGTGAACGTGCCATTCGTGGAGCGTTGTCTCGGAGGGCACGTTGAAGTGCCTCACGTTACCTTCGCCATTGGACAAGGAAAATATTTGCTCGCTGTCGCTAGCCCATACGAGGGATACATTGTTCCCCACTGTGGCTTGGTAGATCATAGGGAAGTTGACGAGCATATGACCATCAAGACTGTCGTAGACGCGAATAACAAAGTCTTGCTCATGGTCAAAGACCTCGGCAGCGGCGATACGATGTCCGTCAGGTGAAAACTTGGCCTCCATGCTGGAGTGTGTCAAAGGGTCTACGAGGAGTTGAGCCCCTTGGCCAGCATTGTCCAGCGACCAAATGCGAATGGTCGTGTTAGCCGTTTCCACAATTCTTGTCCCATCCGACGAGACGTCAATCCCCCATATCGCCGAGTCATCACCATGTGCTTGGAATTCGGTCATTTCGTGGCTCTCCGCATTCCACACCGACACCTTCCCACTCTTCGTACCCGCCGCGATCCACCTTCCGTTGTGCGATACCGCAGTGCTCCAAATAGGACTTCCCGCATCCATTGGTACCCCCATCTGTGCCCCATCATCTATTCGCCAATAGCGTATCTTCCCTCCTTCGTCGTTACTCACCATATGCTTCCCATCAGCAAGGAATGCAACGAAATATATCTCATCTTGAGTACTAATTTCGGTCATTTTCTCTTCCCTTTGTTCAACCACACTCGAGCTTCGATCCGTCAGTACGCAACTCAATTGGAACTGTCTTGCTCATACCTCTATTGTTTCTTTTCGGCGACTGCTCCTCGAAGAAGAACCGTTTTCCAAACATCAGTATCTTCCTTGTGTTGTCCCGCTCGCCTACTCACTATTGTTAGAGTCGGGTAGACCACAAATGCCCTATTGAAGAGACACTCGGCTAGGGGAGCAGCAAAAAGAATGGCTATTGGCTTTACATAATTTGCAGCTTGCAGGCTGAGCGCGTAATTATAATTGTCAGCTGGGATACGGCATACACGTGTCAGATCTTCTTATCAAAACCCATCGGATCACTTGGCAGCCTTGGGCGCTTGCTCTTCCAATCCACATTTCTCTTCTTCTCACCGTCATCGTGGTGATCGCTCGGGAGTAGCCGGTCATCGTCAGGAATCCTCTACCATGACTACGCGCCAAAACAGAACTTATCGTCCCTAATATAAGTGTTAAACATGTCATGGTACGGTGCATATAGATACTCTCCATTCGATCGTTTCTCCAGCCATGTCAAACTTACTGCATGTACCAAGCGTGAGGCCTTGAGGGTCGAGATAGAGCAGGGACTTGTCCTAGTTCAAGTTCGCCTAATCAGCGTCATGGGACCACGAATGTCATCCAAGTGTCTGAGAATGGCCAGATGGGCCCATAGGTAGAATGTCTTCCAGTAGAGTGAACTCCAATGAATTTGCACGATCCACGTATAAACCTGGCCCCAATGAGAAAAGGAACGTTGTCAAAAAAAAACTTTCATGTCGCTTCCCAATGCATTGTCTACAAGCATCACTCAACGCCTAACCCTGAACCTGCCATTAAGTCAGTCCGCGTTGAATGTGCCAATAATACACCCCAAAGGAAAATATTCGGTCGATCTAAAGCCAAGTCCACATGTGTACAAGGTTCCTCCACTCTCGTGATTTATATATCTAAATGTGAACGGCTCGGAGACATACAAGTATTTACTCTGAGGTAAAAGCTGTCTTACATGGTAGGTACTGGTAGCTTTGCGATCAGGTAAGAAGAGACTCGATTTGGAAGTTGTTTGTCTTTTGATGTAAACGAAATGGGAAAGAAGACGGAGCAAGAGCCTATGCACGGTACTCCATTGAAGGAACCGCCACTCGAACTAGAACCTGCGAAAAGGTTGATTGACATGCGAAATGGAAGAGGTCACTTGCCTTGATGGGCTCGTAATGAATTGCATTGATACCGTCGATGGGCCAGATGAGGACAAGGATACGACCACGCCAGCGATCAGGTCATTGGAAGGAACATACACATCGGACTGAAATACGTACCGTCTGCGGTGACCATGTACAAGCAAGAGCCAAGTGAGTGCGAACGGGATGCGGAGACGACGCCATTAGTGTGAGGGAGAGTGATCAGGTGTCTAGGATTTGAGTGACGGTTACAGTAAACCACTGGCCGATGTCATGTGGTGGTCACGATCAAGGTGTGTACTTGAGTTCAAACTGGTTTGGTCGACGAGTAGACCAAGGGTGTCATGCGCACTGCCACATGTCACCCCTCTGAGTCTCTCCCACAGCCAGTGGTGCCTCTGCAGCTCTGCTTACCTCCAGTAATCTTGGTTATTGGTGTTCAAGTGATACAATCTATTTGATCTGAGTCGTTTTGTGCATGGAGAATGATGGATGGCATGTTTTGATGTCACGTTCGACCAATCAAATCCGAGTCGCTATATTGCCATGACATTCATTCTATATGATTTCGAGTGCGAGTCTTTATTTCAGATATCGATCGTAATACCAAACCTCAGGCCTCCGAAGCGCTCAGCGCTCAGCCCACAACAGTCGACCCTATACTGACTTGACTAAAACCAGGCGATAAAGTTGTGTCGAAAGCTGTCGCGAATCCGATTTCCTTTCGGCCATCGGACCTATTCGGTCGTTTGGATCTTCTCCTTATGTCCTTGCTTTTGTCTTGCTCATTGACGTGTACTTGTTTCCCCTTTCGTGTACACAACCCTTTCAGAAACGTATAAATAGCCAGGTAGATACTTGACGTACTACCGTCGAACAGAGATTCCTTACAAATCGGTTCTTTTGAGATCTACTTCGAGACAGAACTACACTACCCGTGTGAACGCTTCGCCTTTTTGAAGCGCCACAAAAGCCGGCGGGCGAAATCTACTCAAGCGAACTTGAAACTCGCGTTCGTGAATCGACACCATTGTCATCTACTTACTTAGTACCATCCCGGACTAAAGGTCCTAAAGAATGTCCGAGTCGTTGGTACGATTCCTTTCCGGTAATTTGGGAACAAAAGAACGACGCACCCGGAGTCGTGGATTTCCCAATGCCAGTGGATGCCATCCACGCCTCTCTTTCACTTGGCATGCAATGTCTTGCAGAGTGAGTCAGGTCTTTTTCACGCGCCCACTGGCACCACCCGCTTGTCAGCAAGTTTGTCGTTAGAGGAATTCCCGGTATGCTGAATTGGGCAACAATTTAATTATGGTCACATCCCGATGGGGAAGATGGATCATCATGCATGTCATGGATTTGCAGAATAGAATGGCCAGGTGTGCAGAACAGGCTGATGCTCGATCCAAACCCGAAGGCCTGACGTATGGGCTCAGATCGCGCCGCTAGTAGCGCGCTCGGAATTAATTCAATAGGGTCGTTCACCAATCAGCGTGTTTGATTCCGTGCTTGGCGATCCGATAGTTAGAATATGTACACAGATACCATGTGCCTTCTGATCTCGAGCTGCAAATCATGCACATGCACAAACTTTGTTTTCTATAAATGCCACAAGTACACTGTCAAGTAGTAATAACACACACTCAAGACCTTTTACTTCAGAAGGCACCTTTCGAGATCCAGTACCTCACCCACGCATCTGCTTCGACTTGTCCGATCGCTTGCATATTCGCCATTGTCGGACTGATTTGCTCGATCTTGCTAGTACTAAAGTTGGTCATCCCTCCCGCTTCAGTGGTATCAACGGCAAGTTTTCTGATGA
>JBBPLF010000182.1:0-48762 GCA_038089615.1 Aureoboletus auriporus
TTATTCTTTTCTCCAGACGGACGTTGTGGGTGAACATGCAGTGGGCTGCATGGAGACGTATGGACAAATATTCGTCCTCCATCAGAAGCTTGGCCAAAAATACCAGGTATGGTGTGCTTTATGGTGGAGAACTGTCTAGTGCTCGGGGTTTCCGCGTCGTGTTCTAAATCACGAAGCCGTCAGCATTGAACGAACCCTACTAGGGTTTCCGGCACAACGTAGTACAATAACGCCGTGCAATGACCAAGTTGGTACTTACCAAGTGACTTTGCAAGGAATTTACAGGAACGAAAGCCCGAGGAAGGTGTTAAAAGGATCGGGAAACACGAGTGTAGTATCGAGGAGAATTTCAACCATTGACCGGGTTTCCGGTGGAAGATGGGGAGGTCATATGGGAGAACGGGAACACAAGCACGACTGAGAAGTGATCGCTTGCAAGGGAGAGAAGGCGAGATTAGAAAGAAGGTAGTACACCGTTATAGATTGATACACACTGTGCGTACTGCACCTTGGTCGACAGAAAAAGCTTCCAAAGACAAGCTCCGACTCATACACTCCCTTCTTAATCTTTTCCTTTTCAGCGGATCAATTCCTCCTCGCTCATCCTTTCTCACGCGGTCTGGTCCGAGCTCTGTAGGGCCGAGCCAGTGATGACGGTCATGTAGTAGTACGTCACATGAGTCTAAACCTTAAAGAAACGTCCCGCCGCTTAATCTCGACCCTTTCTCGTTATACTGCTGCAGTTCCCTGTCGTATCACTCTACAAAAATCAGCACGCCCCTTTATCCTACATCGCCTTGATTAATTATACCAAATTCAGAACCCGTACACTTCGTTTCCATCTACGTCTACGCTCTCGTTGGTCCATATACCTATACATGTCGAACGCTAATATCTATGAGCCAAAATTTGGCTCGAGGCTGCTACGACATCTGAAACAACGCACTTCAAAAGTGGGAATGGTTAAATCCGATTCGACAGACAGAGATACAAGGCAAAGTCGGTCGATAATTTTCTACCATTTCCCATTGGCATAGCTTACATACAGATCTTGTTGGCGCTTCTCAATGAAGTCCTTGATCCTGCCAACATGGATCCGTCCGGCATGTCTGAAAGGCACGCGTCGAAAGTCCATAGATCCCGTTCTTCATTGGGTCAACGACGTATCCTCCATCTATTGGCTTTGTGGTGATGCTGGCCTAGGCAAGAGTGCCATAGCCCATTCTATTGCTGGGGAACGTTCTGTTACTGCCCCAGACCCTCGAGGTCACTGCGTTGTATACCTGTTATTCGACAGGAACGACCCCTCCTTGAGTCACCCTAGCCTTGTCATTCGCACCATCGCCTATAAACTCGCAATCAATAATTCGGATGCCCGTGCTGTTATCTTGGAAGCTATCAAGAAGAATACTAAGATAGCCACGGAATCCCTAGACATCCAATTTACGAAGCTTCTTCTTGAATCATTGACCACATGCCGACGAAAAAACTCCGTTCCTCGTCATTCTAGATGCTCTCGATGAATGCGTAGACGAGAACACAAGTAGGGTGCTCATGGACCTTTTGGCGAAGCGGTTCACCGACTTTCCTCCCCCACTCAAAATTTCTGATTTACAGTCGTACCGAATCGGGTGTCGAAAAACCATTCATAACCTCTCCAAACATTCATCACATCACTCGAGTGGAACTCCTACCATCCGCAGAGGATGTGCTCGAAGTCCAACTATGCTTAAACTCTCACGTTACATGGAGGGGGTCTTCATTTTGGCGGCATCTTTCGTTGAAAATGCTTTTCATCCACAAACCACCCCGGAGTATCTGCTCATATCGGACAGTGCCAGCGGTATTGAAAGGCTTGATAGCCTATTTGCCACTGTCCTGGAATCAGCCGGCAACTGGAAGGATCCCCGATTTATCAAAGAGTTCCGAGCTACTGTCGGTGCTGTCCTTGTTGGACAGGCGCCAATGACCAACCCAGTACATCGATAAACTTCTAGGATTGACACGCTCCTCATCTAGCATCCTTTCGTCTCTTCGATTCCTTCTTCAATACAGTCAAGACAAACCCATCAGGGCCCTCCATGCGTCTCTTACGGACTACCTCACAAATCCGAAACGGTCTGCGAAGAACCCATCGACATATCGGATCTACATGGATTTCTCGCCCGTTGCTGCCTGTGCCTCATGACGAAGAAACTGCGTTTCAACATAGGCAGTCTCGAGACGTCTTATTTGTTAAACGAAGACATCCCTGGCCTACGTCAATGTGTTCAGAAACTCCAATCCGGATTCCCTTAGATAAGCTTGTCAGCATTTTGCAACTCATCTCCATACCTCAAACACTGAACCATCTGAGCTTGGCGGTCCTTCTGGTATCGAGTGCTTCATGCGTTTACGGTTGCTTTTTTGGTTGGAGGCTCTGAGTCTGGTGGGTGAAGACAAGGTGGCCATACCAGTCATGGAAACACTTGAGCAATGGTATCGGGTGAGTCAATCTCTCCTATCATATATTCTCATAAATTGACGATAAAATAGAGCAGCAACAAGGAGTTGGCTGATCTCGCATATGAAGTTGCCAAGTTCATGGCCGTTTTTCGAGGAATCCTTTCTCATAACACACCATATCCTATGTGTCTGCATTGCCAATGTGGCAACAGAGTTCGCATATTCGACGCATATACGGCGGAAAATTCCGGGAGGTAGTTCAAACGAAAGGCGGGGGTGTGTTGATCTCATACCATCTTTGCAGAGTGTTATGAGAGGGCACACTGATGAGGTCATGTCAGTCGGGTTCTTACCTGACGGAAAGCGCATCGTCTCCGAGTCCGACGACAATACAGTGCGAATTTGGGACGCGGAGACAGGGTCTGTCGTAGCTGGACCATTTAACGGACACACGAGCAGTCTGTTCAGTCGGGTTCTCACCTGACGGAAAGCGCATCGTCTCCGGGTCGGACGACAATACAGTGCGAATTTGGGACACGGAGACAGGGTAGCTGATCCCTTCAACGGACACACTGAATCAGTTACATCGGTCGGGTTTTCACCTGACGGAAAGCTCGTCATCTCCGGGTCTGGCGACAATACAATGCAAATTTGGGACGCCGAGAAAGGGTCTGTCGTAGCCGGGCCCTTCAACGGACACCGTTCTGTAGTCACATCAGTCGGGTTCTCACCTAACGGAAAGCGCGGCGTCTCTGGCTCTCTTGACACTACAGTGCGAATTTGGGACGCCGAGACAGGGTCTGTTGTAGTTGGGCCCTTCGAGGCACACACTGGACAGTCGGATTCTCACCTGACGGAAAGCGCGTCGTCTTCGGGTCTGGCGACCATGCAGTGCGAATTTGGGATGCCGAGACTCCTGCAAAGCACGTGGGCTCCAAGCCAAGATTTGCTAGGCTCTTCAAAGCACTCAGGCTCACTTCTTTGGTCAGATCCGTTGGGTTTTCACCTCATGGAAAGAACGCCGTCTTCCACGACTCTCAACCACCCATCTTCGATCACCGGAATCCATCCACATGGAAACTTCATGATGATGACTGGCTTCGAAGTATATCTAGTGCCCTCGTTCTTTGGACACCACACTACTACCCGAGACCCGATCTCTGCCTACCTCCAGCAAGCGTGCTCATCCAAGATGGTGTCCCAATGTTACCATTGGATATGAGTGGTTTTGTGCATGGGGAACGATGGACAGAGTGTTTCGATGACACATGCAACTAATTACCATGAGCTTGCAATAGCATAGACTTCATATGAATCTCTGTGCGAAGCACACAATGATTCGGACATATGTATCAAAGAGTACTGTCGGAATGACAATATTAATGAGGGTAGTCGTCCTCCCTCGACTTGTTCGAACTTCACGAAGTCCGTTGATAGCCTTCGCGAACATCTGTTCGCCTTTCGCCACGATCTCTTCTTTGCATTCCATTCCAAGAAGCGATGTCCGGTGCGTTGATACATGGGTTCGGACCTGGGTTTGGAATCAAAGAGAGCGGGATTATCCTTAGTAAAGTGTTATGATTGTCACGATATTCGGGGAACTCTTATGAGAGGAGTCGTATGATTAACGATGAAAGGGGGAGACGCGATCATCGGGTAGAGAAGAGGTCTTAGCCGCCCGAGGGGAAAGTGAGAAGGCAAGGGGAGAGAGACGAGGAAAGGGACTGACCTTCAACTGCGGATGCAAATTTTATTTGTCGTGATGGAAAGGAGGGCTGCATAGCGGGAACGGACGTCTATGTCAAAAGGGAGGATGACTTTAAAGTTGGAGCGGACATATTGGTCCGACGAGAGATTGGTATAGTGCCTTAGCCGGCGCTCGTAGACGAGCGCTGCAGAGACGTCCTTGAGCCACAGGCAGGCGGAGCTGTCTCTTCTGGTAATCCGACATCCTATTTTTCTTCGTCGATTTTTTGGAGTAGTTCGTTCTCGTTAGATCGATCTTGCGGACGGGAAAGAACTGTCTCTAAGAATCTCTGTTTCAAGTGGGGGACCCGCTCCGTATTTCGTCACACATTCCGAGCGCGCTTTCGGAGCTGAGCAGTGGAGGGGCTCGGAGCGGCGAGTAGCGGGCGCACGTCGAGCGACTGCAGCTGGTGTGCAGATCCGAGACCAACAGTGATGCGATTGATCCGACTCGTTCTCTCGCAATCCGACGAATGACTAGGTCCATGGAGCGCGTCGTTCGCTTCGATGCTCCTTCATTTCGTCCCTCGCCGCGCGCTGTACGCTCTGTCCTCCTTTCTCTCCGTTATTTCACGGCATGCGCAGCGTGTGGCGCCCATCATCGTCAAGTACTAGTACGTGACGTATACCTTTGTCCCGTCTACTCCCTACATTCCAGGAACCGGAAATTTGCATCAACGATCCTGCACTCGATATGTGGAAGCACGATCGACTCGAGGGCGCAAAAGCACTTCTGACTGTGGTGCTACCTCAGTCTCCGGATATAAGTCACCATGTACTTGCCAGTCGCGCTCTCGTTCAGACACGCTTGGAACAATGGGACGCAGCGATCATCGATGCCGAAGAGGTGTTTCCTGTTATACTCTCACATACGTAAAAACTGACTCTATTTTACGTCAAGTCCATCAAGATTCGACAATCTGTCATTGGCTACATTGCAAAGGTTGTGGCACTTATCGGCAAGGACAAGACGGACAAGGCGTATCAAACATGCGACATTGCATCGGAACATTTTCATTCCTCTCATGTCACCTTACTCCTTCTCATCAAGGTGGGTCGTGTTCTTCGACTTGACGATGTTATTCACTTTTTTATTTACTTAGGCTGTTGTCGTTTACATGGCTGGAAAACATGCCAATGCCATATCACGCGTAGACGACCTCATTGACCATCTTTAGCCGGTCGCATCAAGGAAGTATGCGAGTCTCTTCTAGCCATAGAGGTCAATATCGCTAAATCCTGGCTCACCGGTAAGCTATCATTAATCTACATGTTCTTTCTGCGCTCACTATAGACTTTGTTGAAGACTTTAAATCTCGATGTTGCATGAAGTTAGTTGACCTCGGGGATACTGCAATGAATGCTGGGCAGTACGACGAAGCTATCTCCCAGTATTCGGCCGCACTGTCACTCAATCCTACTACCCCACAAGCTGTACTGTTAGTTCGGCGAAGCAAGGCGCATGCAGCGAAGGGTTCGTGGGAGAATGCCTTAAAGGACGCAAATAAAGTAGTTTTTGTGTATCTTGTTCAAATTTGTTCATGCTAATGGAGGTTAGGTGATTGAGCTTGATCCATCCTCTCCACTTGGCTTCGAGAGGAGACACGCAGCTAGACACGCGGCTTTACATGGTGTGGGATGCCATGGTGATGCGATAAATGCTTTCGAGACAATGCTTTCGAAGATGTCGCAATCATCTGATCCAGATATTCTTAGTGAGGGTGACTGCATCAGTGACGTCTAATCTATTAATCGTATCCCGTAGAGCGGTCTTGTCAGTATATCAGACCAAAAAAGACGAAGGAAAAGATCCGCGCAGTCGTTGAGAACACGATTCGTGGTCCCCCACCGGTACTCATTAACACTCACTCAGGCCATCTCGTCGACAAGTCTGGGCAAGCCTCCTTATTCGAATCCCAACCAATCTTTGAGGAGTTGATCTCCTCGATGGTCACAGAGATCGATCGTGGTTGCATTGAGCGAGAAGTTGCAAAGTACTACCGTTACGCCACGTTTTCGCACAAGTGGCAAGAAAACGAGCCTCTTTTTGAAAAAGTCACACATGTTGCAGTGTATGATCTAGAAGAGTCTCCTGCTAACGAGAAGGTGAAAATGTTTTGCAAGATCGCACGGGATGCTGGCCTGCATTGGGCATGGAGTGATACGTGCTGTATCAATAAAGGAGATCATTTAGTACTCCAAGAAGCCATCGTCAGGATGTTCAAGTGGTACCAGGGTTCTTCCTTGACAATCATTTTCCTCCTTCACGTCCCCCGCCTACCGGACCGTGGTGCTCTTACGAGGAGTATCTGGAACTCTCGTGCGTGGACATTGCAGGAATACCTTGCGTCGAAGGTGGTTCGATTCTACACTGAGGAGTGGACGCCGTACATGGATCTCGATATCGAAAATCACAAAGAGTCACCCGAGATTATCTCAGAGATGGAGGAAGCAACAGGTGTCTCGGCACAAGTCTTGATGGTACTCCGCCCTGGATTGTGCGACATACGCGAAAAGCTTCGTTTGGCGTCTCCACGACAAACGACGCGGGTAGAGGATACAGCATATTCATTGCTCGGTATATTCTCGGTGTCCTTACCAGTTGCATATGGTGATGGAGACAAGGCACTCGGGCAACTCTTGGCGCAGCTCCTCATGAGTTCTGGGGACACGAGCATTCTCGCATGGACGGGAAGATCCGGTAGCTTCAATACCTGCCTTCCAGCCAGTATTTCCGCGTTCGAGAAGTTGCCAACTTCACACATTCCACCAGCCATCACTGGTCTCGAAACAGAAACGATCCCTACTGGCCCGGAGCCATGTACCTCTTCACTTGATATGACATTGGTCACAAAGTTATATGACCTACTTAGTGGACTCCCTGTGCCGTCGTTCGCCGGATGTCGGATGAAACTTCCGTGTCTCACCTTAAACTAGGTCGACGTGCTCGGAGTAGGTCGGAAGGTGTTTTCCGCGCACAGACCACCGTACTTGGGGTTGTGGAAATTCTTGTGGAAATTAGAAGCAACGAAGATCTCTCTCGATTACATTCTCTATACCTCATCCACCCTTGGATCGACTTTCTCCTCGATCGACATCCTGTCAGAAGCTTAACAGAGCCGGAGGAGAATATAGTTGACGAATCTTCTGTGCTAGGCGGATTGCCTTCGTCTCCCGGTCATTCCAATGTTTCATCCACCATCCCGAAAAAGCCAGCGACGCCGTTCGTTTCTCCCCTGCGCCCATTCGACTCACAGGTCCACGCGTTCACTGAAGACGTGGCATTACTCCAGCCCCCTTCGCCCGTCTCGCCAACGGAGAAACAGATGCGAATCCTCCAATTTATAGCTCGATTGAGAAAACCGTTTGGCGCGCTGCTGCTCACACCAACTCGTCAGCACGTGGAAGAATACAGGAGGGTAGCTGCAGGGAGTCTGATCACGGTCCAGGTCGAGGAGATCACACCGACGATATTGGAACAATTGATGGCTAGTGTGCGAACGCTAGACGTTCTTTGATGCGGCTTTACGATCACTCCCATATGCACTCCCTTTTATCATTTCGAGATTGGTCACTTCTTCGACAGGATTCGAAGTCGTGCATCTGTCGTGCGTTGTCACACCCTTGTTATTATTAGCTCTCTCGACATATATTCTCGTTGTCTTTTTATTCGTGTCCATTTCCCGCATGTTGTAACCTTTGATATCTACGCAATGACAATAATTTTATTTGTGGCAGTCTGCTCACGTTCCGTTTCCTTTTTTTTTTCATGTCGACTTCTACACATTCAAGTTGGATTGGAGAGTGGTTCGTGATCGACTGTTTCCTAAACCTCGAGAAGATGAAGTGGAGGGTACTCCAAGCACGAGCCGCTCTTCGGAGGAGTCGTTCGTATTATGACTACTTTGGCAGCAACGTGGATCTCCTTGACCTGAAGCTCCCTCACAGCATCATGGCGCAGAGGAAGCGCGCAGGGCTCATAACCCTGAGGTCACTTGATCGAAACAAGTTGATGCTACTTCTTTTTTCATTCTTTTTGCGCGACCGCGTTGCGCCCAAGGTCGATGCTGATCGTTGACGAATATCCGGCAAGAATGCACTTCATTTGTTCTCGAAATGCCACACCCTAGATGACGCGCTGCCACGATCTAGATTCCAAACACGTCAACGCCTTCACCAGGAATCACAATGAAAACAGACACGAATCAGTGCTCCGATGCCACGATTCTCGAACCTCGGGCCGTTGGTTTGCAAAATCCTCGGAGTCGTTTGAATGCATCAGATCCCATGTCCTGGTTGTCAGGTAAGCCTCCTTTGCATCATTTCGTCACTGTCCGACACGGCGGCCTGGTGGCATTGACTACACGCTCTATTCCAAGAAGCATCACGTAAGTCGCTACTTGCATCCGAACGTATCGCGACCCAAAAGCCACGATAGTCTTTTTTTTACGACGACGTGGTACAACAGCGTCAACCCGGGTATGATCCATACCTTCTACTACCGCCCACCCTAATACTGAGAAGCGCCCCTCCATTTCATTTTCTTTCGCTATCACAGTGATGGACGCCGATTCCGCCATCGAGCACGATGACTTATGCGATACGTGTTTTTAGAGAGGCTTGGATAAGTGCGCTCCTCGGAGTACATCCATCACACACACACTATCTGAGAGTCCCCATCAGGCGGCCGTTCCGTTCTCATTCATTCATTCTGGCATTGGCTGCATGCGTTCCGTGTGCACAGCACCGCCTGTTTGTTTCGCCGGTCATCGGAACATAAAGTCGGCCACCGTGTCCCCCTTGAATGTATCTTCATCGCTTCCATTGTGTAACGCCATCTTTGCCATAACTGAACACACGCGGCGGCGGCAGCAGCACCATGCCGACCCCAAGCATTCATCGGTAACGATGGTAAAATGGTCGTGTACGAAGATAAGGCTCGTGGCAGCAACGACCCGCGGACACGTGCATAATCCACTGACATCCATTTCCGCCCGCCTTGAAGTGCTGTTCATTTTCCAGTTCATGCCGGACCTCTGCCTGTTCTACCCCAGTCACGTGTGTATGGATGGTATGCCAAGGAGTACACGTACACATCAGATTAGATCAAATTTAATTGTCTAAATTGCATGCGACCTAAAAACACTGCTGAAAATCGCGTGCGCGTCCAAATGGACCGCCGACATGAACGGATCATGCCGCAATGTTCGTTGCTGCGATACCCAGAACACATTCATGATCATCCCCCAGGGGATTCCCGTGCCCCTTCTTGACGTGCGTTGACAATGAACTGCCCCCTGGGTAACAGAATTGAATTAAAAAAAAGTACCTTGTACGTTGGCGTTCCGATGACAACCCCCTCCACGTGTTCGGGGTCGTCATGGTATCGACAACGTGTCCGCAGTCAGACTCATGCCATCATGGCCCATCAGGCGGTACACGCTACGCTTCGCAGTCGTCCGAGTATGCAGCGGCCTTGGATCGTTGTAGTCATAGTCACGGACGGCCTCGCGGTTTGAATGTTCCTGTACACGGGAATGAATAACCCCTTTCTGGGTGCGACGACACATAGTGGCAACGCTCTGAATCGTATGTTGAACCCGGTCCTGTGTCACCTGTCTAGAGTCTAGACTGGTGGGTCAAGTGACAGTGCTCAAGCGCTCGGTGCTCTCCCATAGGATAGCAGGCTTGCACCGCATGGTTGATTGCCGTGGGTTAGTAATAGTACAAGGTCGTTCCTGAATCTGAGCAAGTCTGGTCCTGCGGTCCTGTGCCCTGACATGGACATGTGACTTGGGCGCCAGGAGGTTGATTTTGGATGCGTTCGCAGTCACCGTCCAGACGTCGTTCATGTTCGAGGTGTATCAACGTGGGGCTACCAGACTCGGATTTAGACCGTGGGCGCTCTACAAGCTTGAAATCGAATCATCTCAATTGAGAGTACCGCACCGGGGCAACATATCAAGACGCCACTTTCCTTTTTAAAAAATTGAATGTTTTACCCCTGCAAAGACACGCCCTTGTTTGCTTCCGCGACATGCACTGTCGTCCTGTCAAACATGGCATTTTAACAGCCCGTTTGACCCGTTTGTTGCGGAAAACGAAGCGAATTGTTTACGGTGCTTCGCGCGCTAAAGTCCGAATGACGAGATAGCGAGATCGAGGCTGTGATGCGAGTGCGACGTGTCGGCCCGGGGCCCGTATATAGTCCATGACAAATCAAATGACGTGATTCCGGGGTCGATGAGCCGAGATCAAGCACGACGAAAAAAAGTGGCATATACAAGAAACACAAACATATCCATCCACAGTCCATAGCACGAATACGATCGCAAACCATAAAAAAAGTAATAAAAAAAGATGAAATGTGATTAGTCTGTGACCCACCACCTCACGGCCTGACAGGCTCCGATCTCGGGATGTAATAAGACGGCTGAAAGCCAATGTTGAAGCTGTCGTCGACGGTGGTTGAGGAATGCTGGTCGGTAGCGCGAGAAGGGTGATTTTGGGGGGAGTTCGGGGACAAAGTGTTGTTGGTGAGGCTGTCCAATACGTATCGATAAGCTAAAGTAAAATGAAAGGGGGATGGGCGTACGGGGAGACTCTGTCGGAGCGCTTGGTGGAGTTGGACAAAGGCGCTGTATCGTTTATGTACATGTATCGTCGTGCCCTGCAAGCAGATTGGGGTGGGAATCACAGTGAAGCAGAGGACGGATACGAACCTCCTTGGTGCGTATGACGCAATCGTACACTACCCGGACATGAGCACGGAAAACAGGACAGGAAATGAAAAGACGGACCGACGTATGCGCCGCCGAGCTTGTCACCGACGTTGGTCCAGCCACTGATCTGAACGTCCCTCGCAAATGTACGGCTCTCGCCCGAGTTGTCTTCGAGCCAAATGTCGTGCGAGAACACCGAGGGAGGGCCTTGAGAAAGATGTACCGAGGTGCGTCCGTCCGACTCCTGGAATCATTGTCAGGCGTTTCGAATGGAAAAACACCAAGGCTACGGACGTCGCAGAGTTCGTCGTAGAAGCGGGACTCTTCTTCGACGTCGATCTGGGATGGGAGGACGACCAAGAGACCGGTGGCGTTTTGAAAGGGATGGGAGGTGGGCATGGCGAACCGACCCAAGAGCGCAACTGTCAGACAGCGTGTCACGTGAATAAATTACTTCGTCAAGTACAAGTACAACATACAAGTATACTTAAGTTAGTTAACAGTAGTCGTGGTATTGCTCTGTGCGATCGCCTTGATCATGGCCCCACCAATCTTGTTCGCCTCCTCGAACCTCGACTCAAAGAACGTCGCTGTCTGCATAAACCTGTCCTTGTACAA
Source organism: Aureoboletus auriporus (assembly GCA_038089615.1). Classification (NCBI taxonomy): domain Eukaryota; kingdom Fungi; phylum Basidiomycota; class Agaricomycetes; order Boletales; family Boletaceae; genus Aureoboletus; species Aureoboletus auriporus. The sequence continues at coordinate 11,532 of JBBPLF010000182.1, forward strand.
CTCAAAGTTGCCAAAGGCTACACATTGACTCCATCCCCGTGCGGCCACGACAAACTCGAGGTCGTTTGAACGGAGTGACACACCATGGATCGCCGCATGGATCGCTGTGTCTAGACGGGGCACGGAACGAAAGAGGTACTCTGCGACACCAATCCACATCCGGAAGACGGGTGTCGCGGCGAGTGCGAGATGGTCGAATGGCTGGATGGAGAGACGAGCCCAGCAATCCACCATGGCGAGGAGCGAGAGATGGGAATTGTTCAGATGTTTGATGTTTGCCGACGAGCCACCCAATGTGAACTGGTCAAGGACGTCCTCTGTGAGGAAGACGTAGGACGACCCGCCCTCTTCGTTTTCCTTGGTCCCAAAGACCTTTTCTCGTGCGGCGTAGACGCGTTGTCGGAGAGTGTCATGATCGCCGGCGAGCATGAGTTTGTAGAGTTCTGTGGCGCTGGAGGCGTAGGTGTCGATCTGAAGCCTTGCAAAGGGGTTGAGGATGGCGAGACCGGCGTAGACATGCCATTTGTTGGCATAGATGCGAAGCATGATATTTACCTTTACAGTTTCGATGCCACCCACGTACTGGCCCTGTTCCCAGGGGTAAGAACGCTCGGAAGCCCAAGCAGTACCCATGCTAGCGTGAGAGGTGAGCGTGTGGTGAGCGGGGAGGAAAAAGAAGAAGCGTACGTGAGGAAAGCAGCGTGTGTGACTGCTTGGACGTTTGCGGTGACGAGATCGTGGTCGTCGTAAGTGAGGTAAACATAGCGGGACTTGAAGCACCTGAATATGCTCTCGACGATGCCGAGGCATTCGTCTGGGGCACGGTGCTTCATGATGACCTAGCGGGATGTGAGTGATGGGAGGAAGGAGGTCACCGGGACGCACAAAGGGCTGGCCGACGGGGGAAACGGTGGGTCCGTGGAGGGAATGTATCGAGACAATATGGACGTCTTGGGGGAGATATTTCTCAAATGCTGCCTTTTCTGGTGCCTTGACCGAGGTCTGACCAGAGACGATGGCACCGACCTTGGTTGCTAAAAATAGCATGAACGACGGGGGGCAATGCCAGGGCAGAAAGAGGACGGACATGGGCCATACTGCTGTACGACACGGTCGATGTACTCGGCTTCCACAGAGTACATGATAAAGTCCGAGATACGAGAGACAGCATGGCCGTCTCTGTGGACGGTGATCCCGGGGACATCTGCATCAGATGAGAAGGGGTGAGTGAGAGAAGAAGACGAGAACCTTGATACGCGAGTTTGAGCGAGTCAAACTTGTCGGGGAGATCGCAGACGCTGATTCTGCGGGAGATGAGTCGGACGCGAACAAGGAGGAGTCGACGTACTTTTTCCAGCCAGCATCGGCGAGCAGTCTGGCGTAGAGGGAGCCCATGGCACCCATTCCGATGATCCCAATGGTGGGCTGCTGTTGAACGGGGTGGTGAGGGGAGACGTCGGCCGGAATGGACATGAGTTGGGCGGTGGTGAGAGTGCGCGTGTATTTAAAAACAAGGGATGTACAGGAATGCACAGATTTACCACACTCGTTTGTTTACCCACTACATACATGTGCGTCGCCTCATTTTCAACGCTGCCATGATATTTGACTAGCGGAGGCAGGTCTCATCGTTATGCGCCGCACTGACGACGGACTCACACCTTCCGACGGTCGATCCGAGTTCGGACTCGGATCATCTCCCGCGCGTTCTCCCGTCCATGGATCGCTTTCTTCCACCGAATCCGGTCAACGATCACCCTCGCGACTCACCACCAGCATCAAAAACTTTCTCTCCCGCTCGTCTCTTTCAGTTCCTTCCGACTCAGACTTGTCTTTCCATTCGTTTCAGGTCCCTTCTGCCACCGGCAACTCGAAGTGGTCCATGACGTCTCGGAGATCACGTCCCCCAAATCTGGTTATATCGGGTCCCCTCGCCGCCGCTGCTACTCCCTCTTCTCCGCTTACTCCGTCAGATGCCCACCGTCGATATGCCAGCGAGGCAACGCCCACGATCTCTATCCCCAACTCGGATCGTTTCGAGCCCACCTTTGCTCCCACAAGGGACCCTAAAACGCGCAACGTCCTCAGACGCCGTCCCAGTGGCTCTGTCAAGCTGTTCAAGGCACGAGACTGGTCCATGAGCTCTCCTTCACGTTCAGATCCTCCCCCCAAGCAGCCTTGTGCACTTACCCCCGCCGGCGCTGTTGTCCAGGCCTATAAACATCACGACCTCCATCTCGACGACCTCTCCCCTCCAGTCCTGTCCCACATGTCCCCCAGAGCCTCCAACGATGATGGCTACGATCTGTCCCCTTGTTGCTTTGCATCGTCCTCGGAACAACAACACCAGCTCACCTGGAATAGAGCCTCCCCTTCCCACCACCAGTCCGCCTCTGACCCGAACACCCACAGCATCACCCGCAGGGTCTCAAACAAGTGGCGAAAATCCAAGGATGGATCGCCTGCCCACGAAAGGGGTCATGCAAAAGGCCGCCCTAGCTTGCAGGAAATATGGAAATCTGGCGCACGCTCCTCGGGGCGAGATAGCACCGGCGACAATATATGGTCAAGTCCGATCGTGGATCATTCACGATCGGGCTCTGAGAGTCAGGGTGGTAAAGTATGGCGATTGATGCGACGGATTAGCACGGGCGGTCTACGTGACCGGTTTCAGTCTTCTGACAAAATCGTTCCGCCCGTTCCCGCTATTCCAAAGGACCTTCTCGAAAAGGGCAACAATGGCGAACATAGCAACGAGCCGGTATCGATGCAACGCCACCAGTCCTCTTCCTCTCCCCCCTCTAAAAACGAAACTGTTCGTCCCAGCGTCGTCATCGCCTCTTCCTCCTCCAACTCGTCCGATGTCGCCTCTACTCAGTTCTTTCACAAGACCCATTCGTCTCGTTCCTCAGTATCCTCTTTTGGCGAGGCTGTGTCGGCATCCCACATACCCGAGATGGCGGCGCTCCATCAACATATCATCGCACCACTTGAGCAATTACGCCTGGGTGAAGACCACGCCAAAAGTGACAGTCCAAATGCTTCTTCGGCACCCATACCTCGATCCCCCCGTCGGTCGGCGTCTGTTCCTGCTGGCCTGAAAACGGCGGAGGATCCCGAAGGACCACGTCGAGAGTCACCCTCCTCCGCGCCCGCTTCTGCGACCGTGGTGGATGGTATCGTGTCCTTATCCCCACCACCGAGATCACTGAGGAACTCGAGACGGGGTGAAAGCATGGCCAATTCGATGCTGGTCGGGCGGGTCGAGGGTAGTGTGGGACAGCTAGATCGAACGTCGAGTGCACAAAGCGATCTGACGGCACGCGCCGACTCCCTTGAATGGGAGTTGGGCTCGCCCACGCGTACGGGGGTCACGTTCCGAGAGCTCGGTGCGCCCCGTCGACCACCGTTGAGCGAGCGGGAAAAAGTGGACATTTGGAACGAGTTGCTGGATCGGAGCGACAAAGCCGGAGGGACGCTGCATATCAATGGTGAGGCGGAGCTGATGTCGGATAATATGCGGTTTTCAACACATTCTGAGACCTGACTGTTCTTGTTTGCTTCATTTTTTTTTTTCCTTTGTTTTCTGTTTTCGATTCCCCTTTTGCATTGATTTACCTCGATGATCTTTTTCACCTCTGTACATCTCTACGCATCTCATACACGCACGTGCGTCTTTTCACTCTTTCTCTTCTTCGTATATTATGTTTATCTAGTGTTGCTTTCTAATGTTTTTTTACCCGGTTTCATTCAGACGACGACGGTAATTTAACTCGGAACGAAGAAGGCGCGTTGTATGTATATATTTACGCGTTGCAGTAGCAATTAGCAATCCCACGCCTGGCGCTTTGAACGACAACGAACATGGACCCGGAGTGGACGGTTGCGGGCCTCGTTGTTGCAGGTTTGGGCGCTGTTTTCGCATATACCCAGCTCGGATTGGGCATCAAGGACACGGATACCCGTGCGGCGCAAGTGCAAGTCGACGTGAGAGTGGATGCGGAGGCGAACAAGGAGTCCAAGGGCGCAGAGATGCGAAAGGGGAAGTTGAAGAGGAAAAAGAAAAGTAGGGACGGACGTGGGACCGAGGGTAAGGCAGGGAAGGAAGGGCGAGGGAACGATCAAGACCTCGCGGTACCGGGCGACTTCGACGTCGCGATCGATGTGGCTCGGGATGTGGGTGGTGGGGTCAAGGGCGGAAAGCTCAAGAGACGGAAGAAGAAGAGTCAGGGTAGGCAAGATCGGGGTGGGAGTGGAGCTGGGAGTGGGGACAATGAGGACAGGGAAAGGGATAGGGCACTTGAGGGGGACGAGGAGGGGGACGAAACGGATGGGGACAAAGAGCTGCGGATGGGGACTGGGACGGTGATGGCGATGGCGACGGGCACTGGGTCAACGACGGGCGAGATACGCTCGGGCAATACCACCGACGATGCCTCGAACTCACCGACGCCCGTCTCTGCATCTACCACTGCTCGCCCAAAGGCTGCTTCAAGCTCAAGTTCTACCCGGCCCGTACCCCCGATTCGACCCTCGCTCTCATTTGACACTGACAGTTCCTGGACGCACGTCGACCGTCGGTTCATGTCACCAGACGTGTCTGCCTATGGCTCTACAGCCCTACGTACGGCGCGCGCGGAGATGGAAACGAGCAGCGACATCGGGTCTACAGATCCAGAGAGCGGGTCACCTATCGCAGAGAGCGGCGGCGCCGACATGCATGGGACGCATACACGTGGCTCGCGCTCCCAAGGGCGCGTTGCGAGCATCGACGGGTATGTTTTTTTATGATCATGGTTTCATGTCGTCGCTTGAGTCGAGGTACTCATTCACGTACGTTCTTGCCAGGAATGTCCATGTCCCGGCGCTGACGCGCGTCCAGCCTCCGGCGGACGAGAGCCCAGTCCCAGGGTTCTCGTGGGACGATTATGCAGACGTCGTCGAGGACAGCGTGCTCGTCCACGATGCGGATGAAGAAGACGAGGGTGAATGGGGCATCGTCAAGAGTCGCAACCGCACCCGTATATTTCTTTTTACTTTATTTTATTTTTCACTTCTTTTGACGCGCGTGTTGAAGGAATTCCACAGACGACCTTGGTGTCGGCGTCACAGGCTCCAGCAGCGCCAGAGATCATGACCAAGAAGCAGCGTCAAAACGCACGCAAGAGGGAGCTCGCAAAGGCTGCCAAGGCAGAAGCAGAGTCGGCGCGATTACAAGGTCTCGCCAAACACAAGCGCGAGTTGGAGCGACTGCGAATCATCGAGCAGTCACAACAAGGCGGGGGAAAACGACCGAGCGGTGGTATGCAAGCCACGGTGGACAATCAGGGAAAGTTGGTTTGGGAGTAGATTTTTGATTTTTTTTTTAGATCTCAATGGACGCATTGCTAAATTATCTTAGTACAACTACACAGCAAGGGACATGGATGCGCTGCCAAACAGGATAATCTCTGTTACAATGCATAAAAGATGTCGTAAAAAATGCGTCAGAACAAGGCAGTGTCATACAAACGGCGCAAGAGCGATGGTTGAGTGGGTATGAAAACAAGGAAATGTCCGTGCAAATGAATGAGCGACAGAAACATATATCTGTACGGGGATATCATGCTTTGTAAAACGTGCGGAGTCGGGACTAGTCGGGAATTAATTTGAGATGGTGAGTCAGTCCGTTCAACGTTCCGTCGAAGGACCGTGCCGTGTGTCCCTGCTGTCCCTCGTGTCTCGGGCTGAACCTGCGCCGGGAGGTGCTACGCCCGAATCTCGGTATCGCCCTCGCGACGAGGAAGGCCCGGGTAAACGGAGACCCATGGGAGGCCCCGACGCGCCTGGGTCCATGGAAACGTCCGACATACTCGTCGTTGACGCCCGTGGGTGATCCATCGCTGCTGGCGCATGCCGCGTCGCAACATTGCCGGGCCTTTCCATCCGCCTCCCAGTAGCAGCAGTAGCACCAGCGGAAGTAGAAGCCCCAGGAGGGGTGGTATTCGCGGTGATAGGCGCAGACGCCCGCCCGGCGAGTTGAACGTCTGCGCGTAGTAGTTTTTTGACTGCGATTCGGTGTTGAACGGGGAGGTGATGGAGGCGAGGGAGAGGGGTGATTGTCTCACTGTCGTGGGGGACGTTTCGGATGCGGATGGCCGTCGGCCGGGGACGTGGCCTGGTCCACTGCCGCCGCCACCTCCAGGGGGGCCGGGTGGAGGCTGAGGGCTGCCTGGGAGTGTCGCTGCTGTGACAAGGCGAGGAGAGTTTGATGTGTACTGTTGAGGTTTAGGTACGTGATCAGGCTGGTAAGAAGACGACGGTGGCACGGCGGCCGAGTAGAGCACTGGCCCCCCTGATGCATGACCAGCGTGGTATGGCATATTTTCAGACGGTGGAGCTGACATATCAGGAGGCATGGAGTACATGGGCACGTTAACGGGACCAGACGGGGCGGCGGAGAAAAAGCGCGAGACGATCGTTTCTAGGTGATCTAGCCTGGCCTTGAGTTCGTCCTGTTCTGCCCTGCTACGGGACCTCTGGTCGTCGTATTCTTGCCGAGTAACGTACTTGTCCCTGAGACATGAATATGAGTGACACTCGTGAACACAAAGTTCTGACATACACAGGCTCCAGGGTGCGCCACTGGCATTTTGACTGTTCACCGCGTCGTGTACAAGGGCCACACGGTTGTGCCCTGCCCCCAAAAAAAGGCAACCTCAGCACATCGCGAGACTGAGTGAGACTACAACTATCGAACCTGTCGCATTTAATTTTGCGCCTTTTACACTCTGAAATAAGCCACACGGTATACCCACGACAAAGAGGCGCCAGTTAGCGTCCGCGTATGGCGCGCAAAGTATGACGTGCAAAAGACGTACCATTACAACTCAAGGCTTGGCGGCGCCGTTTCTTTTTGGCAGGCCCTGGCTGCTCTGTTTCGCCCTCGGGCTCCGACTCGCTTCTGGTATACATGTTACTCTGGGGCGCCATTGATTGGCTGGGATGAAGATCTGTCGATCCTGAAGGACCGGCGTATGAACCAGGGGGTGGGTAACCATACGAGGGTGGATCCTGATGCAACTGCGTTGCACCAGAGGGTGGAAGATAGGGGTGGAGTTGTCGTATAGATGGAAGAGAAGGTTGATACGTTGTCGCTGAAGGCGCGATAGGACGTGCCTGGGGGTCAGGCACGGCGGGAGGCATCCCCGAAGGTGGATTTCGAGGATGCTTACGCCCAGGAATAGGCAAGTGTCTGTCCGGGTCCATGGAGAGACCAGGTTAGCAAGACAATTGAGTGGGCAATGAAGCACACGAACCAGAAAAGTAGACAGTGATTTAAGGCTTTCCAAGCAGTGATTGACGGGTAATGTGACAGCCTGTAAGGCCCGAATTAAGCGAACTTGAACCGAAGTGGGTCGCAACTGCAATGTTAATAAAAGCCCGGAATACAGGAAGACCCGCTCGGGGCTAGCAGGAATGAGAAGCCGGTCAAATGACATTTTTTGATCTGAGCTTACATTCAGGTTCGAGTAATAAACTTTACCTTGGCAGCTTCCAGGAAACGGCAAGTTCCAGGAGATTGACCTGCGGATTATTAAGTTCTTCTAGATGCACAAATATTTTTATAGCGTTGGTGGTGTGGTGACAGACACACTGTAAAGGCACGTCGAATGTTAGTTCCGTAAGGAGGTGTGGATTTGGCTTTTGTATGGGGATTGATCATCGCGCTAAGATGAGGCCGTTTATCTCCGGAAAGAACACAGACTGCATCTGTTACAGCCCTTTCATCTCCAACACTGGTTGGCTTAGGACGGCTCTTCCATCGTTGCCTCTTCCTGTACTGTATGCCATCGTGACTCGTGCGCGCTAACCACACTCCTCGCGATTTTTTTCTCAGTCCTCGCATTATGTCCTTGAACAAATTTTTCCTACTCCATATGATCGATCTTTTCATATCCGTACAGCCGCGATGACCGGATGCATGTCATCATGTTTGGCGGTGCGATACGCCGTTACATCCCGGATCATGACATGAAGTTCATGCAAATTGGATGGGACTTACTTCATTCAGACCCACCACCAAGTCCAATTGATAGATACATGTAATGTCAATGTTTACCTATTGCCATCTTCGCTTCCATGCCCTGCCCTAGCCTTGCGGTCCAACTTCCGTTTCGTCTATTTACACTACCCTTTGAGGGCATGCCACGTAGCTAGCATCATATCTGTACGTGCGCTGAACATGAGGTGAATGGATCTTTGATCATCGTGTTCCTCTATTTCCTAATCCGCATTGCGCCATGACGCCAGTTGCCGTCTCCATTCAGTCGTTTTATAAGCAAGTGCTTATGGCAACCACAGGCACATCTTAGAGGCGCTGCGATAATATCCGACCCATGTTGTCCACGCTTGCACTTGCCTCTTCGGTTTCCACCTGCCCTGATGCAGTCCTGCTGGTGCGATAAGTGTCTGAATCTACTTTTAGCATACCTTCCTCGAGGGTTACAAATAATTTACACTGGCGTACGTTATCCACATATCCTTGTCCGGCAATCTACTCAACTCATTGGTTGGGACCCACAGTTTACGCGCGTTTTCCTGTGTTCTGTCACTGTCAGTCGAAAAAAATGCATGAGCCTGTCTGTACCCACGACCTACATACATCCGAAGACACATCGTGCATTCAGCATGTTTGACGTCGAGTTTGACGAGCTTACCATCGGATTATTATCATTCTTTCCTACTAGCGGTTTCTCCGCAAAAGCCTATCAACGCTTAGACGAGGATACGGTACAAACCGCTAACTCCTGTGTTTCTTGATACCGCAATCTCCGTGCTCGTTCTAGGAAAAAAAAAAGATAAACTATCCTCGAGTTGGACACTACTGGCCATCGTTCGTCTTACTGAGTCGTTCCCCACATCTCGTTTGGGTTTGTTTCACGCCTTGATCATTGTAATCACATCGGCGAGCTTCGTAAAGTTCTCTGGTCAAGCTTCTGTACGTTCGCGAAGTTTCAAAAGGTAACGTGTTCATGCTCACTCGTTCGAAACCTTGCTTGGTTGCTTAGCCTTCAATTCATTTGGCGACCCTGTTACACCCTTGACTCTTCCAGATTCCTCTATCGCCGCTATGGAGATACAATGTTGTGTGCATTCATCGTTGAGCAAACCAAAACCATCTTTCGTGGCACGTTGCCACTGCCCCTGAGCGGTATTACACCGTGGAAACCACAGTTTCCCGGTATGTTGATACTCTCACTTCGGTGTGCATGAAAAAACTCTATCGTTACGAGCTGTGGTGCATAGCGGAACATGCACATAAGGCGTGCATCATTGAACGTTGAATGATGGCTGTGTCCCTAATTGTATAATTTGAATTCTTATCTCCTGCCCGCAGCATGTTTCCGAAACACAAGAATCAAGATGGATCTCACGGAAACTAGACTAAAGTTTGACATCACTACTATGTACTTACTATACCATTCAATCCGACCAAACCGGGTAGCTCGATGGCACTGGATCAGTCACGATCATCAACGATGTAATCGAATACGTGAGAACTGAAACAGAACAGGTGCCACCGGATGTAACGTCCGAAGCCGATTACTCGCTAAGTGTACAAGCGACGGGTGGTTTTCGAACTGTCTCGGTTAACGTTTTGTTGCCCAACACGCATTCTTCGGACCGAGTCGCGTACGCAAAGTTCAAAACCATCTCACCTATCACGTCATATAAAACCACCGAGTAAATAATCCACACAGCAAGTCCTACTCACTTATTAACTTCAGTACTGAATCCGTCAGCTGAACGTACCAAAGACGGTCTCAGTCTATATAGGTGCATTGATCGAGCGCACAAACTCCGATGAAGGTGGAGTTTCCCCTTAAGATGAGTCCTTGATTGGGGGAACGCCTCGTTCTGTGATAACTCCTTCAGGGCTTGCGAAAGAATCATCGTGACATGAACAAGGCTCAGAGCACTTGGTTTCTCAGCTGATGCTGATCGCTGCCAATGGTCGAGGAAAGAATAAAAAGAGTCAAAATTAAGTTAAGTTTTGTTGCCATACACGGCCGGCTATCTTTTCATCAACCAGCCGTTTATCTAAGGTATAGTTCTCTTCCAATGAACAGCTGAAGCACTGCTGGATGCCGAACAGGTGGGATGAGCCACATCACTTCCGAAAGTGTAACCCTCGCTACGTTCCGGCTTATAGAACCCAAAAGCCGGATAAGCGTGAACATCATCCGGTTGCTTCGTAATAAGTCACTCGGACAACGCCATGCCCCTCGCCCATATCCGCTGGCGTTTGCTTCTTGAGCGTCCTTATCTGATACACGAGTATCTTTCCATCGAGTCGTCCTCGGGAAATTTGCAAATCGAAACCTCACCGCAAAGCAACGGTGCCTCGAAATTGAGGGGGAGAGGCGGAATATAACGATTTCTGTACGCAGCCCCGTGTCCCAATTTGCCTGCCAGACCAAAGTGGTTACCGCCTTTTGGCCGTGCAGGCTCCATCCGATGTTTGATGAATACATACCGAGTCACTCCGTCTCTCTGCTTCATGATGGCGACCACCAATTTGGCACAAAATTAAGCCTGCGGACGGAGCTGGCGAGCGGGAATGTTCTCCTGTGCACCGGCGGCCGTTGAGATAGCAAACAAATGAATGCGGGTGCAATACTAGCTCCGTCGGCCGACTCCCCCCTTTCTTGGGATCCAGATTGATTTCAGGGTCATTTTCGAGGTACCAGGTTGTTTCCCCTGCCAATAGTGACTGCGGGAAGGGTCTGTGTGGGGTACTGGCGCGCAGTAATTGGAGAGCCGATGCTTGATCTAATGCGAGCACGTCGGTATGAAGCGTGGTCGTGGAACGACTTGTCTGACGAGCCAAGAAGGCGACGTAACCCCAGGTGACAGACAATTAAATTCTCCTCGCTTTGCAGCGGTCCACCTACAGGTCAGGGGATATCAAAACCCCTTTCCGTCAATCCGATAGCCAGGAACACCAACTTCGGGACGCCCCATTCGAGAACCTCGCGTAAACAAGTGGGTTCTATCCACCCAAGTGTGGTTTGGACTTCGTAGTTAACTCTGGGGACTATCGATTTGGATCTTCAATAGCCACATTGCGGTTTCCCAATTGTTGTCATGCGCGTTGTGGCGAGTGACAATTCAAAACTGTGAGACAGCGACCTGAGAAGGGAGTACAGGGACCAAAGAAGGCGCCTGACCAGGACCAGGGCCGTTGTGACTATTTGACAGGTCAGATAAATTGCGGGAAGAAGGTAACGGATGGATGTTATTTTTCACGATGATCATATGGTGACATTGTGACGACTCATTAAACGAACCTTGTCGTCGCCACACCATCGTTTATAGAACATAGTGAAGTCTGAGGGTCCTCCTCGCGGATGCAGTCCACCAACGCCTATTTATGTCCTAGAGAAGTTACATTGATTTGTGGCTCCCGATTTATGGAGCGGCGTATACCGTGCCCGGCTCGGTAGAAAAGCCTCACCAACATCTTGATAGTCCCTGATCTAGTTCTCAAATGAGTATCCCACTAGGTAGATGTCTGGGAAAAACCTGCAGGTAGCACATCGTGTGATGTTTATATTTTCTATTGAGGAATGTCAAGACTCAAGATACCCCAAGAGCCTTGATGATACTCCAGGCGTGACTATAATAGCAAGAGCAAGACGACGTCAGAGGATGTACTATCCTTGAAAAAAGAAGAGAAGAAAAGAAGAAACGGATATGCCCTTTCCTTCACCAACTTCAGTCCATGTAAGACGATAAAAGATCGACGACTTGCCAAAAGTCACGACAGGGAAGGAAGGGAAAAGAAGACAGGATGACCGGACTCGCCGAAAGAAGATTGAACGACTTTCGTTGAGGCTTGCCGTGTCACATCGGAAATAACAGAACAACCAGCTTAAGCCGCAGCGAGTGGATCGCATGCGCGTCACCCAAGATGCACTGTGGATGCATCGATGGGCCCATTTTCCCTCAGCCAAAAGCATACTGGGTTCGACGGAAGGGTTGCACTCAGGCGATTGCGGATCCTCTTGAGAAGACGTTCATTTCGCGTTTCTCAATGAAAGGAAGATGGCTTCGTGGACTCGTGGACTTGCCAATATTAGGACACCACCATCACGAGAGTGTGAATTCTATATCAGAGATTAAATGAGACAGGTTAAAGCGTGCAAAACGCTGCGAATTTCCGGCGTGGATCCTTTGAAAGTGAGGACGCGGGTGTGGAGTCCTGGTAAAGCTTCATGCTAAACGCCGTCAAAGTTGAAAACCTTGCGAAGCGATTTTGAATGGGTCACGGAACAATTGAACGGAATCAGTTCCATTCCAACAGTGCGGCAGAATGGAAAGTATGTCGAGAATGAGCCGATCCCGGAGCAGGAACATACCCGTCTGAAGGCCCGTGAACCGGGAGGTTCTTTAACCTTCAACCAGAGAACGGTCAAACTGTTTCTCATGGCAGCGCGCAACACGCACAGATACATCATGATTACCCTGACGATAACCACAATTGGTATAGTAGGCAGCACCAGGACACGCCTGCAGTGGCGTCAAAGGCCCTGGAACTTTTACAACATCATGACAAAAAATATGATGTGATCGAGAAAGCAACAACTCGCCTAACCACTGGTCGTTCGGGCGCACATTGCTTGTAACGGTCTCGTGGGGCTTGTGGGGCGAACCCTGCATGTCGCACTGTAGAACATTGACGCCTTCGCTTATTCGGAAATCAAACGGCCGCTTAAAACCGACTCTCACAATGATGTAAATACTAAAGACAGCCTCCAACTTGATTCCGAGATCAAATCTTCAAGCTTCAGGGTCAACGAGCCTGAGGAATAATGCTTACTGTACACCTCGATATGCATAGTACCCTTCTTCAGGTTTATTACCAACTCACTTGTACATGTCCACCGCGAAAAGAACGGAATTATCAAAAAAGCAGATATTTGTATCAAGAGCTGATTAGCCGCTCAATCGATGGGAAGGTAATGACAAACGGCATGCCCAGTTCCCGAGTCGCTCTTCTCGATGTGGCCATAGCCAATTGACTGAATGGCCGCCGAGGTTATATACATACCGTCGCCGGTTTCAGATCGAGGTTGATGTGAAGAGAAGAGGGTGTTATTCGTTTCGCAATTTTATACTTCCTAAGCGACCCTGGTCCGTGCGCGTGAACTCGGGTCCTTTTTTGCAGCTGAGTCTGTTTTTTTCTTTCTTCATCGAAAGTTACACCTGGCGGGTTGATATTTGGGACTCTCTTTCTCGACAATCTGTCACCTACCTACAAGAGATTCTTGAACCCAAAAACGTCAGGGAGAATGATATCTTTCACCCAAGATCGCCTCGAAGAGTTTCAAGGTTGTGGCGGCCCGTTTGAAAGAGATAGCCACTGCTTCTAGGACATAAACTTTCTGTAAATGCTGTATATCTTGATATTACTACTTGTCTCATTTTTTTTGCTTGACATTAAGTTAGGCTCTCCACACACTACAACTTGATACACATCGGCATTAGTGCTCACTGACAAAGACAGCAGCCATCCCCATCCCAGAGCCTATGCACATACTCGTCACGAATACTCTCTCATTCCTCTGCTTGGCGATGTTCAAGCCAGTAGCAATTTGCCGCGCTCCAGCTGTAATCACAGGAGATTGAGTAAGACGACTTCGGTCGTGAGAGAGGTGATGAAAGCGACGCACTACAACCAAGAGGATGCCCAATAGCGATGGCACCACCGTTTGGGTTCACTTTACCATATGGAATTCCAATCTTGTCAATGCAGTAAATGGCTTGCGATGCAAAGGCTTCATTGATCTCGTAAAAGTCCACGTCATCCTTGGAGAGGCCAGTCTTTTCCAAAACTTTGGGTATGGCGTAGGCAGGCCCCACACCCATGATCCGAGGCGGAACGCCGACCGCCACAGCAGCAACGTACCTGCCAAGGATAGGTAGGCCGAGCCGTTTGGCTACCGATCGGCGAGCGAGAACGACCGCAGCAGCGCCATCGGAGACTTGCGAAGCATTTCCTATAGGGTATTAAATTGAGTCGCGACTACACATATCATTCAATGTCGGCATACCAGCGTGGGTCGAACCGTCATCCTTGAAGGAAGGTTTGAGCTTGGAAAGGCTCTCGGCTGTAACACCACTACGAATGCCGTCGTCTGCGTCCACGATAACTTCGAAAGATTTATCGGTCTTGGGATTGGTCACTTGTACTTTGAGTGGCACAATCTCATCCTTGAGCTTTCCAGCCACTTGGGCTGCCGCAGCCTTCTGGAATGACTCTGCCGCAAACTTGTCTTGCCTCTCTCGAGAAATACCAAAATCGGCGGCGACATTCTCGGAAGTGATGCCCATTGGAATGAGACAGTCTTCGGATTCTTGATTGGCGAGAACGGAAGGGGACCAGCCATCGGGAATGGCTCCAGCGCCAAATCCGAACGTCATAGATTCCACGCCAGCTCCTGAAAGTAAAACGACATTAGCACTTGATGGCGGAGAGTGGATATGGTGGGGGCTTACCGATCCCAATGTCGATTTGGCCTGCCAATATTTGATTGGCGACCTGATTGACAGCGGCGAGACCAGAGGCGCATTGCCGGTTGACGGTGTTGATTGGAGTTGTATTGGGAATGCGAGAGTGTAGGGCGGCCATTCGGGCTGCGCTAGCACCACCACCAGGCGGGAGGACATTACCCACAGCAATCTCCTCAATGAGGGCTGGGTTTACACGTGCTTTGGTGTATGCTGCCTGTAATACACCAGACAGGAGCTCCTCGGGTCGCGTGTCCTTAAAGCCGCCTTTTTTGCCCTAGTACGGAAAGGTAAACAAAAGTACTAGTGCTCGGGCTATGAGGAATGACAACAGCACCTTTGTTATTGCAGTCCGCACTGCAGCAAGAATTACGACGTCATTATCATGCTTTGCGAGCACATTTGCCTTCGGGGTGGACATGTTGCTGTAGAACTTCTTCGAAGTGATGGTTGGTCGATTTCCGGGTTTATAAGCCGGTGTGGACTTTCATGTGTTTTTTGCGGACTCGGCATTACGTCACATGTTAGTGCACTCTCGATGGTGCCACAAGACCCAGATAGTTGCCGAGCACACGCCGAGCCATTATTCCGGCCCCTGGCTCTCGGCATGTACTCGGCACATACTCGGCATGAGCTGAGGTTCAATCCAGTCATCCCCGAGTCCCGATAACTGTATAATTGAAGAATCAATACATACTCTTACCTTTGGTAGTACTGCGATCAATGTCGTTCTAATTTACTACTTATGCTAGTAGTGGAAGTTAGTACTATCATTGACCGATTACTAGTACAGGTTAAATGCTACGGAATTCAAAGTCAATCAAATATTGGTGATGGTGACGTAATCAGGTCGAAGTGATAAGTTCATAATATTGTGTGCTATGTTCGACGGAGAAATCCACAAAATCGCAGTGGACTCCCGTTTGGGTCGTAGCTCGATGATCTGAGAGTACTTATTCCCGAAGAAAGTTCTCATTGTCTAATCATTCCTTTTGTCACTGAACGTGTTCTTCACTTGCCAGTGAAGTTGAACTAAACTCTGTTATGAAATAGGACGACCGGTCAACACCCAGTGCCGACGGCTAGGGGCTTCAGGGTTCAATCGTGTTCATTAATGTGATGTGATTTCCTCTAATGCGGTCTAATGGCGGCCTATTTGTCCCCATGCTGATACGCTCATTTTGAACGAACGTCCACTGTCAACGCCACTTCTCTTTGTGGGGTGGGTGCTTACGGCTACGACGGACATCGAGTGGAGATTTACAAAGACGTATATGATTATGGGTATCAAGGCACGGTGTCGGTGGATACTCTAACAAGTTTGAGAACAAAGACAAGAGGAAGGCGCGTGTTATCATTAGTCGTTAGGGGAATTCAATCCGATCTCATGGTTGTCGCTAACGGCGTTAGGAATCAGGCAACGGATTGTATTTAGGTGCGTTTTTTTTATCCCCGTTCCGTGTTTCTGATGTTCATCACAATAAGATTTGTCTGATAGGGATGTTTAAACAGCCACGTTTTTCCAATTAAGCACATGGTTTAATACCGAGGAACAAGGATCCAGTGTCAGACCACCCATGACTTTTTACGGATTTGAATAAGTGGGGATAAGGTGTTCATTTGACGAACAACACTTCCCAGGCCATGATGAACAATTTTTTTTAGCGGCTGTACACGAGGAGGAAAGGAAATGTGGTGCGTGCTCATACAAAAGCTTGAGTGTAAAATTTTCTTTCTTCATATCAAGTGGACGCTTACAAGAACTCCATAGGATATTTCCGATTCATGGTCGTTGCCGGACAAAATGGAAAACTTTCGCAGTGTTATTGATGGAACCCTAGATATACAGCTATTTCATCCAAGGCACCCTCTTTCATCGGCTGGAGGCTATATTTCATGATCATCTTCTAGCATGAACCATCAGAACAGCGCCCGTAGGTGATGTCGCCATTCATTCCTATATGAACCTGCTTCGGGAAGCTGTGTGACTGATGTATCTCACGATGTAGACTGAGTTGGCAGGAATCACCCAAACGATGGAAGTGGTGCGACAATCGCTACGGTGCCACACGTTGCAGGCAAATAAACGTGTTGTCTCGGAAAGGGGGCATGGGAACAGAGAAGGTACGACGTCCCACACTACATTCCAGATTCGTAGTGCTTCATTAGGTTTCAGCTGATAGGAGAAGTGTGCGATAGGTGACATCAGTTAAAATTCGTAAGACCAAGGAGGAATAGCAGGGATGCCAAGACATGAATTATTGTTTTGCTTTTGACGGTAAAGGTTTATGGGTGTAACCGGAGGTTATCGTGAAGGATATTCCGGGTCTATCAACTGTCCCAATTGACCTGGACCCGGCCCGGGAAATTTTATTCAAATGTTCGACATGCGGACTTTCTTGTCAGCCCATGGTGTACGAAGTTGAGCGATCCAATTCACCAACGTTCCAAAGGATACATCTTGATTTGACGGCCAAGTTCATTTAGATGGAGACGAATCCACTGAGCGACTCGGCCCGTATGGCCGAGCTAGGATCAGGTTTTCAAGCTTGCAACAACATAGTGGTCACTTGGCGATCATACTATACTGATTGCCAACTGCCCTAGCTTACTACAGCCCGAGTCGCCTTCGCTTAGGATTGTCAAATCTCGATCAATTCTTGACGTTTCGCTACTAATAGTTCACCTTCGCGAGTCGTCCCGAGGGACCGGAGATCCCCAACACTATCCTCAAACATTCCGAACGATCAGAAAATGTAATATCAATATCGTCGGCGGCGGCCCGGCCGCGCCGGTGCTGATTCCCGTTGGCAGTATACCCTTCAGATTGTGCATACTTGGAAAGAAAATAGGTGCTCATTTCTGTTCTCATGATCGTTTTATCGATGGTATCCATCGCGCGAGATATCTGGATAAAAGTCTGGCCCACGTCGTATCGAAACAAATCGGTTCACAGTACGGGGGCGTTTTTTTTTATCCCATTGCCTAAACTGAAATGGCCTCAAATGTGTCACGACGTCGGCGTCGTGAGGGCATTATGCGATACGCGTCCCATCTGATTTCCTGTTTCACATCGAGTTCAGCCAGGAGGATAGTCTTCAGACCTGATATCAATTTCCACTCAACTCCCTGCAGCGAACTTATTCTGCTTCCAACCCACTGTACAATCTTTGTGCGTATATTCACGTCTGTCGGCGCAGGGATTCGTGAAAGTTACTCTTGGTCGAAAGAGCATGGGATCGCGTCTCCATCATTTAGGAGTATGAACAAGGTGGGGTCAGAAATACCATGCAGCCGAGACTAAATAACGATGGCCGATGCTGCGAATGCACCATACAGAACCAGACTCTAGACATACAAGCCTATCAAGCCTTTTCTATACCACCGCGCAGGGGATAAACAAGGATATTTTGGTGAGGCGGAGACACGTCTCATGGATTGGCATGCCAGTCAGCATGTCTAGCCCACCCCGCCCTTGTGGTGACTCGGAGGTGCAGACCAATCCTTAGATAGACCGGTATGCACCCAGTCTAGGGCAAAGCGGACATGTCTAGCTTACTTGCCCCGATCCAGGTATAAACGTGAACCTCCTCTCATTGAAAATGGAAACCCAATTTGTAGGTGATCGCTCGGATACCAGCATGTGATCGTTGGTGACGGCTATTCGATAGAGGAGGAACAAACCCACCGCTCCCAGATTCATGACACGTCTTCACAGTAGTCGACGAAATGGGATCCGCGCAACACTATCATTCTAGCCAAGTCCCCGTGGATTGGAAATCGATCGACACTGTGGATTAGCGCAGGCCGAAGGGGTCGCTCCTTGGCCACACTGCGCACACGTCACCGTGGCCTCATTTCTTCGGATGGAACAAGGAACCCTACAAGACCGCATTAACAAAGCATTCCGCGTGCGCACCGGTGATGTATTGTTTATTGCTTGGAGATGGGCCGTTGCCGTCGATAAGCATTGTTGACCTCCCCCCCCCTCGATCTTGGACCCCCCGTCGCACGGAAATGAAAACGGCCGGCGCCATCAAAAAGCATAAACGGCCCAACAGTGGCACTTTGAAACCACGCTGATGACCAGTGATGCGCTGAAGTCGGGACCTCCTCGATGGGTGGCAGGGGGTTCCAGGGTCCTTGTCATGGCGAATAAATCAATGGCGGACAGGTCGGGAACCAACTCGAAAGCCTGGGTGGCAGATAGTGGCCAGATTCCTAATTCTAGCGAGCGAGTTGTGGACAGACGGTCTTGTCTTGTGGCTTCTGCAGTCTGTGTGATTAACGTCGTCGACGTTGGGTACGATTCAGTCCCGGTTTTATTGATGCCAATGAAGGCTCGTACTAAAAAGAGTGCAGATATTTAGACGATTTATGACGTCCCTGTGCTCTTCCCTACAATACGTTGTGGCTATCTGGGACGATCAAGACACCCTTGCACGCGATATGTAGATCATCGATCACGGGTTGACACCGACCGTATTCTCGTTCGTTGGAGCAATATTATCGATGCGCGCGACCGTCGGACACGATCGTGATATGCTATGGGTCATTTGCACCCATACTTCAGATGTGCGATTGCGTCATTATTGATGATGACATGCGAGTACAACCTCTATTTTCACTGTGTTTGGTGATCATCCCTACGTACATCGTGACATCCTCTTGTCGCTGGAGTAGTCGACCGTATGGGAAAAGCACTGAGAGGCCAATGAGAACCAAATAACTGATGTGATTTTTCATTAGACTGAAAGTGATAGATGGACTTACAGTGACAAGTAGACTGGGTCGTTGAGCGTTAGCGTAAAGAGCCATGTTTTATACGGATTTCCGACGAGAGCACCATGATCGACCTCGTCCGTTCGAGGACGCGATTTATCGAGACTGGCTTGATGTCCGAGATAAACGGGATGAGATGGGGATTCGCGGACAGATTTTTTTTCGCCGCGGATATGCACGGCAACTCGAACGTGTCATCAACATGTTCACTATTTGGAGAATAATCAATATCACGCGCGATTGAACGAGGATTGATTCGTGCATGTGCTATATGCTGAGAGATACCAACCACGTCGAGACCGGTCCGCACCTGGACAAATCGAGTCCGCGTTTGAAATTGTAATGGGATGAGATCTAAGATGCGTTGCAGTCATATCCAAGCTGAAGCAAAGAGGTCCACTTTTGGAGGACTGACTACGCGCGAATGAGACCTTGAGGACTGAATATGGAATCGAATGTAAGTATGCTGGACCATATAGAGGATAACCGGTCCGTACCAGGATGGATCGAATAAATGTTGGAGTTTGTAACGGGATGAGGTCCGAGGTGCACTGGAATCTCCTAGGTGCCATCATCGTCTGGCACTGTCACCTACCACAGAGCCAGGTGAGCGAACGTGGACAGGTCCTATTGGCGTCTCTGTTCACCTATTCCCATTCCTCCGAGGCTCCCGTGAGCATCATCTCTCTATATCCCCCGACGTCCAATTTTTAGAAGATATGCAGGGACAAGGGCCATCGAGGACGGCACTGTGACACTTGAGATGACAGGCAACAACAAGATCCAGAGCATGGGAAACCAAACGGTAGGATTAGTCTTTCTTCTGAACAATTGACAACCGTTTCGAGGCGGACAAACCATTTATACGAATGTGGCCACAAGCTTCAACGAATGGGAGAAACGACGCACGTCGTCGTCCTTGGCATTTCCCAGAGATCGACGACCCAGAGTGGGAGAGCAGTGGAGCACGTTGATCCGCCTATGCCAGAACGGGTCACGTGTGATGGGGAGGTACATGTGCTTTGATGCTGAGACGGCACGATATCACCGAGAACAACAAGGGACAAAAATACATGCAACTTGAAGTAGAACGTACCGCGGCCTGAATGAGTTGGTTTTCTGGGGTTATTGTGTTATCAAGGATGGGATGATTGGGATAGCAACCATGAATCCATGTGCCATCTTGACTTGACGTACGGGGTTGAATTCGTAAACGTTCCGAATGGCATCCGCCAGTGGGTTCCGGGTTGATCAGGTGTACGATCTGAGCAATAACGTGTACCTCCCTGGAGGCGTACGTGTGCATGAACGAGAACAGCATGTGCTCGATTACATACTGTTCGGTTCTAGAGTGGGAACGAGTGGAGCCTGTCGGTTCTTTGCGTTTTCTCCTCATTCTCTCTCTGTCCGTCAGTGCAGGCAATACCACTTCCCCCAAGTCATGCCCAGTTGACAGCCCTTCCCCTTCCGAAAAAGACGAACGGCCTGGGGGCCGCATTTTCTCCCAGAGAACGCAGTCGATAAATTGAATGCGTTCGTTTTCAAAGAACGACGTGTCACTGCGTTTCCAACGACGGTCCTGCCCATCCCATCCATGAGTGCACGCATGACATTTGGGTTTGATGGTGTCGGAGAGAACCGTCGACGGATCAGGAAGAGGGAGTGAAAAAATGACACAAGGCCGCGATCCGAATGTCCATTTAGGCCCAAGACGACACACACGCTATCAACACGAAACGCGTCATATGAGTAAACTAAAACGACCGGGCCGTTGCTAGCCATGGTTGGTCTCTTTTGCTTTCTCCTCTGCTCTTTAACCAAAACTCACGGTTCTTTTGCGAAGCGAATCCCCCTTCTGATGTTGCTGGAACTGCGAAAAACGTGGAATCAAAGGCACCCAGATCCGTAGATGACCCATTGCCCAACACATCCCGTGGCAAATGGCCCGTTGCTGATATGTCGAATTCACCACTCGGACAAGCCGGAAATACGGCAACCCGGTATAAACACACCGCGAAACCCAGATCGGGTCTGATTAAAGAGAAGGGCATATGGGATGGGATGGACGGGTTCGCATTTGCAGACGGGGCATCTACTGCCCTGAATGGCCATATTGCCACACTCTTTCTTTTATTTTGGGCACGCCGTGGTAATCGGGAAACAACGGGAGGGAGGAGGGGGCGATCCTCTTCCGAACCTCTCCATCTCTCTCCTTTCTCGATGCCATGCCATGGTGCGATGCTTCCACGTACTTGTGATCGTGGCTGTGGTGTTATTGGTCTTTCTTTCTTCCATTTTTCTCTTGTTCTTTTGCGCAAGGCGCGGATTGGATTGGCGCAGAATCTGCAATCGCGATTTCATCGTGTTCTTTTCTTGCAGATCCGGATTCCGGCGATTATCGGCGGTGTCCGTCCCTTTACGGTCTACCCTAGATCCTGGGTATGGGCCCGAGGGGGGCCATCCTTGAACCACCTCTGCCCGTGTACGCCATCCGTCGAGAAGGCCCTCGAAAAGGAAGCCATTGTACGACACGTTCCGAGATCAGAAGAGGACATACAGGAGAGAGTGGGGGGTGATACCATTTAATTTACCATAAATAATATCAACACCCTCTGCGGTGTCATGGTTCTGGACGGTCGCTTCCGTGCGCCACCACCACACTTCTTTTTCCTGTGTACTGCCCCATCGCCATCCGCTGCAAGGAGGCTCGAAAGAGATAGCGCGCTGATGGAGATAACCGAATTGATAAGCGTCTCGACAGTACCCCTCAAACCGATTCCCATTCTCGAACAGAAGCTCCGGTGCGGCGCCGCGCGCCCCGTCTCGGAGACAGCGCAACGACATTTATTTATTTGTACCGATCACGTCTCCCTTGACATTACATTCAACGTTCGCGTCGAAACTTGTTTTGGAGTAGTCGATGCCTCAACGTTCCGCCTGCGCTAACAAGAACAAAAACACGCCTGCTACAACTCCCGCACCGTGGATTTCGGTCTTGTACGAATTCGGAAACACCCGCTGGCTCGCGCTCTCTTGGTGACGTGTACGCGCATGCGATGGTGAACGTATCCCGTCATGGGCGACACAGACCATCGATCGAGCGATTGCCCCAGATGAAGGTCGCCTCCGCACGCCGGCGATGAGCAATACGATCAACGGATCTGTGAGAGAACGTTCCGACCTTGAGATAGGTTATAGATCATAAATCATTTGCCGCCAATCAATAATGACACAAGGACCATGGGATTTACGATTTATCCGGGGGCAGATACATAACGAAATCATTGATAGCAGATCAAGAAAAATAATAAATACGCACAGCCCGAGTTGCGTCGAAAGCGATGCATGATAATACAGCAAAAACTCCAAGAAACAAGACAGTACGAGTACACATTCACGCTTAGACGGCTTTGTACGACAACATATACGAAAACTGAAGAGGGATATCACGACATTGAATAATTACGCAAACATGCATTTAGGGATGCAGCCGAGCAGGATCTAGCCAGGAGCGTGCAAGAACGGAGAGACATGGGAGAGAAAAAACGTTTTAGCGACCCTTCTCACGCAACAGCCCCATGGACACTACTCGTTCGCATGTCCATGTGGTGCTGAAGACGAGGTGGAGAGCGTTGGCGAAGTGGGAGGATATGATCGTGGGCACGGTCCGAAGATGATGATGGGTAAGCCGTGCGAGCGGCCGGCGCATCAATCCACGATTGGATCTCAGGCAACTGGGTGGGGTGCTGCGGCTTGCGGGAGTCAGGGATCGAGGTCAGCGGCGCAATCGAAGGGTGACTGTAGTGATACGGGGCAAGCGGAGCAACGTGAGTGGAAATAGGAGGCAGTTGGGTGGACTGCGGTGGGGTTCTTGGGCGAGCCATGGACGTTGCAAGAGGGCCCCTGCGGTGGGGGAATTGGTCAGGCCGCGAGCGACCGTGGGTGCGCTCAAACAAGCCACATTTATTGCAGAGCTACAAAGCCGTAAATGCGGTGTAGAACAGAGTGTTTGCAAAACACGCACCACTTTGCCGGGACTGAGATTGGATCGTCTCCATGTGGAGGTGTCAGTGGTGCAGCAGTTGAAGCATCTCCGGCGAACCCTGTCGCTCAGCTTTGTTGCGGCGTCGTCGGTATAGCCAATAGTGTAGTGGTTTTGGCCCGGGAGAGGGTAGGAGAGCGAGCTGGGCTCCCTGGAGGGCGTGCTGGCATGAGAGAGAGGAGGGCTGCTGTAAGCGGGGGAGACATGGTACGGGTATGAATCATGAGAGTATCTGTGCTCGGGGTGGGGTCTGGAACTGTAAGCGTACGAACGGCCAGAGTCCCTCACAGGATCATGGGGGTAAGGGCGAGAGCGATCCTGGGGATAGTAGGGATCAGAGTAGGCAGGGTGGTGGTCGACGGGCCGGTCTGCTGGAGAGCGACGGGGAGCGGGGGAGGATACGGAGGAGCGATCGAGAGAAGAGACGGAGAGGGAGGGGGAGTGCGCGAGTGTGGCGATGGGGGGTGGGGTGGGACGACGATAAGCGTGATCGTAGTGGTAGTCGTAATCACGTCTGTGGCTAGGGAGAGAAAGGTGAGAGGAGGCAGAGAGAGGATCGACGGACATACGAAGAGGGCATCTCGACACGGTGGGGCATGTTTGGAGAGGGAGGAGGAGGAGGAGGAAGGGTTTAAAACTGATAATGGATCAACAGATCAAAAGAGAGGGCGACATCGAAGTAAACAAAGAACGAACGGGGGCGCTGATCTCGGCGAGCGGAGAGGCGAGGGAGCAGGGCAGTTCGACGGAGCGCAATCAGGAAGGCGATGATCTCGCGGATGGTTTCTTCGTATTTGAACACCTATTTTTCACTAGCGGAGTTTAAACATACCTGCCCGGCAATCACGGCACGCGGTGCACCTTTGTCCTTTTTAAGCGCCGAACAGTGCCAGATCCAGCGAGGAATGCCCTTGCCCACCGCTATTATTATAATTATCAGAGGGTATCATCTTGATCGCCTACCCTATCACATCGACCCTGTTCATCACACATCCCGGCGTCTATCCAAACCCGGTCGCCAAGCTCCAGCCTACTGCCGCATTCCTGCATTTTAAATACAACTCTCAACTCCTCTTGGGAATATTTCCTTGGCTTCACACACGCGTGCCAACCCGGTAGATAGTTATCGACACAACTGCGGGTCGCCCCTCCGCGGACGGGTCGCCGGAGGCGAGGAACCCCTTTGCCGTTCCGAGGCCGCGTTCGCTTAGCCATGCCGTCAGCCACTCCATTTTACATAATACACCCCTTGGGCGACGTCTTCGAGAGACACTGATCCCATCGCTACCAGTGCATTCCTCGGGGCCCTCTTTGGTGTCCGAAATACCTCACAATCCCCGCCCAGTTGTCGGTTTGTCGCTCGCTTCCCAAATTGACATGTCCAAATGTAGTTTAACGACCTCTGCTCGCGGCCGCCCTGCGCTATCTCTAAATTAGGCAATGCTACCTGCACTAACGCCGCCAGATTCTCAGCGCCAATCAGCTCCCGCCGCGGACACGTCCGAACTCCGCCTCAATATCCAGGTAGGCTATCCGCCGTAAAATATCAATGTAAAAACCCTGTAGGCACCCGAGGCACACTACCCCATCTCGTGTGAGCGCCTTTCCAACTCTAGTCCAATGGCGCGCAGTTCTTCTCACCACGGTTATGAAACTCCAAAGCCACCTTTCCCAATCCATGTGCCCGTAAAACCACCCCCTTTCATTTACCACGTCAACGTTACTCACGTACGTCAGCCGCCCCTTTGGCTTGCCACGATCAAACAGCGAACCGTTCAAGGTTCGTCATCTTTTTTTACAAGACGAATGAAAACGCTGGCTTCTTCAATCAGATGATCATAGGCTTTGATGGTGCTGTTGTCGATATCAGACAGAGCGGTGATGACATACCGTCGCGTGAATCGTCATGTATCACGCACCCATTGCCTTGTCGGGAACGACGGGCCCGAGCGCCCGCGCGTGCTCTTGACTTTCCACGTGCACTTCATTCTGCAGTGTTGTTTTAGTGATGCGGCGCTGTGGGTTTGAAATCTTGATGTTGATCCATTGTTCATAATGATTATCGCCATGAGATACTATAGAGCGGGGATGGCAGGACCGGCCTCCATCGTGTTGCCCGTGATGCGGGCATTCGCCATTCAGCCACACCACAGTTTTCTCCAGCCACCCTCACAATCACATCCGCCTCATTCAAAAATAAGTTGGACCAAAACAGGACCCTATGTCTACACGGACCCGGAATCCTGTTCATTACATACTTTACTCCCGCGACACCAGGTACAGGAACGAAAAACGATGCAAGTCATTTTTTGTTCCGTCAATCTATTTGAATTACGCATCAGCCACGACATCGTGTCATCCAGAAATATAGTAAGCATATTTGACATGAACATGGAATAAAAATTACATATATACATAGTTGATATGATGGCAATGATGGCGTGATGGCGTGATTGGAATCAATCTGGTGAACACGATCAATGTATGGTGATTCGATGGATGCGCGGTGGGTAGATGAATCGATGATGAGACAGGGACGAAGGATAGAAGAGAGAAAGATACAAGTTCTATATCTTTTTTTGATTGATATGGCTGCGGCCGGGTCATCTTTTTCCAACGCTTGCTTCTGTCGCCATTCAGTGATCACCGATCACTAGCACTTGATCTTCTCTCAAGTCCGTCGCCTCGAATGGCCCCTGCGAAAACGCGAAAACACAAGCACCTCAAGGTTGACATGCTGATCGTGTTTCCGAGTCTCGTATTCAACCGAGTGTCAGATTGTGTCAACTCTCAAGCCATGTCCACCTTGGATCAAAAACCATCTTCACTGTCCAGCGTCGATTGGACACGAACAAGCAGAAGCAAGGTTGATTGTGTCACTTGGCAGTGATTACGTCTCAGAGTCTCGTTCTCGTATGTCCAGGACCGGCTCGGCAGAGTATCAGATGGCAAGAGCACAGGCCTCTCCGAAAGCCGATCGGCCGTGCAAGCCAATCTGGATCACCATATCTTCGTTTGCACACGACCACGTAAATCTTTCCCAGTGCGACGCTTCCCATCGATTTCTCTCATCCCGCTCACGCCCAAGTATGGTCCAGGAGAAGAACGAGGGGGGAAGTAAAATGAACATCCTATACCATCCCTCGAACAGCTCACACTGAAACCTCCCATATAGAGAACACGGTTTCAAAGTTGAAACGTGGATCCTTGACATTGAGCGTTCAGCACCAACTTGGCCGCCGGCGCGTGTAGCCTAATCAAAACGCCGCCGTCGATCGGCCCAACCACGGTAACCAGCCGATCACAATCACTATATCATTCCCCATGAACAAACAAGAGGGGTGTGCACGCGTCCGCGCACATCTCCATCAGTGGCGACGCTTTCAAACTACCTTGTGTGCAAAAGGTAAAACATACATGACGATACGTCTGTGAATGGCTCACGCAGAAAAGCACCATCGTGGCTTCAAGGTTGAAATGTTCATCCTAGACCTTGCGTCCAGGGCCGAGTCGCGTGTCAGATATGCTAATCCACACGAGCTTTTCAAGCTAAATGTAGCTTATCAGAACGCCAGTGTAGGTCGGACTAGCCAGCGGATCACGATCACGATAAATCTCCATCAGGTACGACACTTTTGAATGACCCTGCTTGCAAAAAAGGTAAACCATGCGTCCTGGAATGGCTCACGCGGGAACACCATATATCGTGCGCATTCAAGCTCAAGGTTCAAGTTAAAACAGTGATCGTTGAACTTGGTCTTGATGGGCGTCTCCGATTGTCGTTCTCGTGCATTCAGGACCGACTGGGCCGAGTGTCAGATCCACACAAGCTTCTCAAGCCATGTGTAGCTTCCAGAACCACCAGCGCCGATCGGCCTAACAAGCCGATCACGATCACTGGCGTTGTATCAATCCATAAAGAAAGTGAGACTTGCACCCGCAGATCACCATCGGGTGCGACGCTTCAAGATTGATCTACTCTTTTTTTTTATGGTCATGCCGCGCGCAGGTATGGATCGGTCCGTGAAGACGAGGGTCAAACGCATGGCTGGGGCTGTTGGTCCAGTGAGCATGTTAACTGACTCACGCGGGAGAACCACTGGCACACAGGCAGCCTTAATGGTTCAACATTGAGCCTCAGCTTGATGCCGTCTCCAAGTTTCGTAGGTTTAGGACCGACGCAGGCGAGTGTCAGACTGTAGCCAACCGGGCCACATGTAACCTATCAGAAACGTTCCAGCGTCGATCGGATTCTATCGATATCCTAACCAGCCGATCAAGATCTCCATATCAATTCCCCAATTAGCCTTTTTTTTAATAAAAAAAGTTGCACACAACGACGCAAATATCCATCAGGTACGACGCCTTCGCCCATCAAGTGAAACACCCTAGTTTTCCGTGTCATTCCGCCAAGCGCGCACGATGGTACATCCAGCTGCGAGTAACACCATTGAGCCACGATACACTCAAACAATAACCTTCCACACACCATCTCGAAATAACTTACCCCTACCCATCCGACTCCACCTCGGTAGAGCTTCCCGAAGAAGCCCGATTACCTCCGCCCGTCGTCGACCATACCCTCACCGTCCCGTCATGACTCCCCGTCGCAAACATCATCGGCTCGTCCGTCGCATTATTCCATCCTACGCACGTCATGTCTCTCAACTCAGAAATGTTCATCGGCCGGAGGTACCGCAATAATGCCGCTGTGTCGCGATCCCAGATGTGCACGTCTCCCGCTGGCAATCGGGATTAGCCAGGGTCAAAAGGAGCCACACTCGCGAACGCACCTTTACCGACACAAAACACGAATTGTTCGTCGTGGCCGCCAAAGTAGCACGCGCCTGCGATCGAGGTGGGGACGTTGAGCGCAAAAGCGTGTTTGAGGTTCAGTCGCGCCGTCAACGGACTTTGCCCGTTCGTTCGCGCTCTGTCCCGCACGATCTCTAGTTTCCACAGTTGAGGCGCAGCCTGGAGGAGTTGATCAGGTGACGTGAACGGGATCAGCAGGGACCGGACGTACCTGTTCAAACGACACGAGCACGACAGACATGCGTTTCGAGATGACAATATCCCGTACATCGTCATACAATGGTGTTTGACTTTCAAAAATCGCATGAGCATGGCTGCTTGACCCGCAATGTACATCAAACGCACCTCTCCTTTCGTTTCGTATGCATATTGTACACTGTTCCTTGATCAGCTAATGAAACGTGGACGACCAAGCACCTTCGTACCGATGATCCGTTTCTCGACCTTGGTCTGGCGCGTCGGTTGTGGTCCGTTGACCGGCGGCACCGATGGCCCTATGGCTATCAAACGCGAACAGTCCGAGGTCACTGCCACATTGATCAACCGCACGTGGCTAAAATGGTACACATCCAGGACCTGAACGAACATTGAGCCACGTCGCTCACACGACCACAAAAAACGTGCGCACCTTTCCTTGTAGATCCTACATGGATTAATCAGCACCGTCGCCTCCAACACGAATACAGGAACATACCAATTTCACCACCTCGCTCCCTTCGACCGAGAGCATGGCTACCAAAAAAATGAGACAGGTCATAGACACAAGCGAAATTTCCTTGCCTTGTCCATTCGGAAGCCAAACCACCGAACTGACCGTCTTGGATCTGTCGATCGTCTGCTTACACACACCATCCTGGAGGAGATCATCAATAGGATGAAACGCGACGAGCGATACACCAAATTACCTCGGACCACAATTTAAGACCGCGCGTGAACCGCGTAAGGAGAAAACGACCGTTGGGTGACCTAGACGCGTTTCATTTACATTGAGCCATGTGTGAAGGGGGAAAAAACTTACCATGCAACTTGACTCACAAAGCCCCGGACGTGCACGAGCGTGCGATGGTGCGTCAGCGACTCCTGACCAGACACAATCAGCGAACCAAAAACACTCCGAGAAAGAGCGAAAGAGCGCACCCCCACACGAAAAACCATCGCCGTTCGATCCCAACTGAAACCCGTGAGATACATCCCGTCAGAAAAACGGATCCCCTTACCTCGACGTGGCCAAGTACTTCCCATTGGGCGAAAATTGGACGTGCCGCACAAGCGCCCCATGCAGAAATGTCTCTTGTGCCAAATTAAGCGCTTTCAGCTCCTCAATCAACTTCGTCACCCTCGCTCCTCTTAATCCACAATGCCTCGGATCCGGGACTGGACTCGCCGATGAATCCGGCTCCGACATCGAGGTCTGCCACCACGAATCTCGGCGAGGCAGTCCCGGTCGAACGTGTGTGGGACGTTTCCCGGTTGTACGCTGCAACTTGATCACCGTGCGAACAGCGTTTTGAAAACGGACGCGTGGATCGCGTACGTCAAGCAGGAGATGCGTGTCGCGTTTGTACCTGTGATTATGATTATCTGAGGCGCCTCCCTGGGACGATAAACGCCCAGGTCCACCGCCACCGACCCCGTCGTCTGTTGTCGTCGCTTTCTTGCCCTTGATCTTGAATATGCGCGCGTCTGCCAACCAGGCGATCAGACGCTTCAAGAAAGCATGAGTCGCCGCAAGACGTCGACTGCACCATCCCATCGCGAATCGATGTGCGCGCACGATACCGAGCTTAGCAAGTTCGTCGAGGGTCTCAGAGATGACTTCTCCGAGCCACTTTTGATCTTTTTGCCGAAGGAAGGTCCATCGCTCTAATACGAACCAACTGGAGATGCAAATAAGACCTGATGACGCAACGAGCTGGGGGAACACAAAATATGAGTGTGAGTTGACCTCTGCCGAACTGGACATACCGTCATGACCACGATGATCGCCGACGTAATAGGGTTCTGAAATGAAACATATCGGTACACGAACGTTAAGCAGGGAGCACGAGGTGGTCATACCTGTCCAGAAGAATACGTAAAGAGGACGACGCCAGCAGAAAAGCACGCAATAGCAATCACGAGAAACACGAGTGGAGATCCTTTCATCCATGCAAGCAACCACCACGGGACTCGATGCACGGGCGAGCGACTATACAATCTAAGTGAGTGGGTGGGCAAACGAGTACGCCCAAGTCTTACTAGATAGATTGTTTCCAAGTGAGGCCAAGAAGGCCGTTGACCCCACCCGCGATACTGAAGACCAACGAAGACATCCAAAAAACGTTGACACTGGTGGCGAGGAGGTCGCCTGTCTTATCAGCGGTCGAACACACCAAAAGAGACGCGTCGACCATCCCAAAGACAATCGACAATGTCGAGACATTCAGCAAGTT
Organism: Aureoboletus auriporus; assembly: GCA_038089615.1. NCBI lineage: Eukaryota > Fungi > Basidiomycota > Agaricomycetes > Boletales > Boletaceae > Aureoboletus > Aureoboletus auriporus. The sequence continues at coordinate 42,159 of JBBPLF010000182.1, forward strand.
CTTGGTAGCATGTTGTTGGTGGAACCAGATGGTTGGTATACCTATTATAAATGTCATCAGTACGTATCCATCGCATATGTTAGAAACTCACCAATTTCAATAAAGATTGTCAGAGCGGCAGTCATTTCACGGAGATGACCACCAATCTCGAGCATCAAGTCATGGACATACCGCTGCACCGCCGGCGATCGGAACTGGTCTAAAAACCCCAACGTTATTGTCACAGACACCAAGCATGAAAAATAACAAACGCTCGTAGGCATAAAGACATGATGAAAAGTACTGCAATCAAAGCGCAGCATGAGCAAAAAGCTGAGAGACGCCTCGAACATATGACGTACTTTCAAGTCGCTCTCAAAGGTCCGCATCGACTGGCTAATTGCCTCGTCGTTAAACTCTTCGAATTCGCACAGACAACTGATGAATGCTCCCACATCACCGGCGAGACTCTCCAGCTGAGTGGGAAGCATATCGAGCTCGAGATTGTCCTGCGTGAGCGGAACCGTCGATCGGTTGCGCCAGTCCTGTTGCCGTCGTTCCATCACGTTGGGGTTAAGGAGTACTTCTTGAGGTTTGCGCATGATCTTGCGTGGGAAGAGGCAGGCAGCGTTTTCACGGAATAGAAAGAGGATCTTAGAGAGACGTTCCTGAAGTCCGAAGGCGGACCAGACGATTCCGACGGAGCTGCCCAATTCACGCGAAGCGTTTTCGAAATCACGAAGCTAGAGGTCAGAGGATGGGTATATTACGAAGGCGAAAAAGTAGACAAAATGCGTTCGTACCTGCTTGTCAAGGATCTCGATTCGCCTTGGATGGTGGGTGTCAGGCAACGAAGCAAACATGCCCATGCCCAAACACTCACTTCTCAAAGTCGTAAAACAGCTCTGCACCAGCATGTTGCTGTTTCTCATCCACAGACGGTGCTATACCACGCACGTGAGTCAGTACGTGAGACAAGAAAAACAAACGAAAAAATACTTACGTTCTTGTTCTTCCAAATGCGGCGGCTCACCCATCGCTGTTGGCACGATGTATACCATTCTCCATTGTGCGATATATATAAAAAGACGAACCAGCATGCATCTCATCACTGCGTTTCAACTCGGAGACCACGTCCGCCAGACTAAACAATTGCCTTCTCCTCCCAGTCCCAAAAGTGCTTGGGCCACCACTGAGCAATGTCCTCGGGGTTGTCGTTGCCGTGGTCGTCGAACGAGGGCTCGTCAAGGGCGACCTCGCGGAATCGACCAAAGTATCGTCATCCATTTGTGTTTTGTGTTTTGCTGGTCTCGTTATTGTTGCCCTCGTTCCTCCGTGTTGTATAGTGCAAAAAAAGTCGGAAGCTCTTTGATAAAGCCGAACTGCAACGTGCACTTAAAAAAAAAAACGCCACGAGGGAAGATGAAGAGTAGACGATGGGGAAAGTCACTAGTTAAATATGCATTTGCTTGGCTCAGGGTTCGGGAATTTAGGAGTCACCAAGGCGAGGCGAGCTGCGGCGGAGGTCATTATACACGACGGCTCGCCACACTGCATGATGGTGACTCCGGTGCAGTGATTAGAGGGACGCGGGAAAATGGAAGTCCCTGAGTTCTGGACAGACAGAGCCACGAGTGAACCCCATGAAGCATATTGCGTGAAATACGGCACCTCCGAGACACAGTCGGCGCGGTCCGAATCCGCGGAGCAGAACCTGGTTTTGGAGTAACCTTGAATAAGCTTGAATGGCAGTGGGTACCCGAGGCATGCATCAGAAAGAGCTCACATCTGAATAACTTTTGAACCACATAGAAACTACCGCAGGAATACCTGAATCCCAGTGGTAGAGACTAGTTCGAGAGCGAGTGAACGACGTTGCGGCGGGGCACGTTCTCGCCTCGCTGCAAACACGCTGATCCAATGTAAGCAACAAGGCGGTGTGCCAGTGAGCGCACCTATTTCATTCGACCCGTACGTAAGATGATAGGCTTGTCTGCGCGGCATGAACCGAGCCTGACTGAGTCCATTGAAAAACCAACACTAGGCTACAGTCACGGTGCCAAGTACATTAATCCTTCTTTTTCTCTTCGACTCCGGTAATCACCGTTAATTTGCACGTACACACCCAAAATCAGTCGTCCGCGACCTCAGAGGGCAAGACAACTCACATGATAACAAAACTGAAATCACACGTCTAGCGTGCGAGGTTTTCCCTGCTTAGAAGGCTACAACCCACTGCCGCTTCCGAGATCGCACCTGATTTCAAACTCTGCTTCTCCGATAAATTTCGCTCCCCCGCGGTCCGTTGACCATCTACTATGCACAGCTGTACAGCTTTTGAACACGCAAAAACATCTTCTGCAGTTAGCGTGTGCATGATCAGTAACTTGTTCGGACTGACTTTTGTTTGCGATTTTGTTTCTGATTGAGAAATATGGTCAGAGTGCACGCCTATCGCGATTCGGCCAACGGCCTGGTGTTGGCAACGGTTATAACCTTAAACAGGGCCCGATCAACCCGAACACTCGCGGTAGTGCCCGCGGAAACCTGCGAGCATGCTGGAAAACAACGAAAATGAAATACAGCACAGGAACGTAGGCCTCGAACTTTCCGCGTTGTCAGTACCGAAAGCAGGAAGTTCAACCCACCAGGCCAAATAGTAGCAACAAAAGACGCCCATTTATGAATGGGCATCTTTGAGAAATCGTATTATTTTTTAATCATGAATTGGGACGAACGCCTGATGATCTTCTCCTACAGGTCTACTACAACGGTAATGTATACCATGCCATGTTTCGTATATACTCCGTGCCACATAGCGGCGACCTCCGAGGAAGTTTTAATATGGTAACAAGATTCGAGGGGATGCAAGGGCCTCCTGCGCAACATCTCCAAACGGGGAATGGACCTTTGGACGCCATGACGCTGTCACCATAAAACATTCTGAATCAGACTGGGGAAAATTGGCTCATCAGCGCTCAGCGGCCTACAATGTGAGTTATTTCTCCCTACTAGTAGAGGTTCTGACGTCGTTAATTTGGTGATTATAAGACATATTTTGGGGTGGATGTGGTGTATTTTTCACTTGTTGCTCAAGCCTGGTGTAGGTACCTTGTGAAGACTTTTTTTTTTGGTTTACCCTCTGGCGTTTGTGGCAAGGATGAAGCTTCGCAGCCCCACATCCTCAAACGTGCTTAAAGCACAGACAGTGAGCGCATGGGAGACATGATTCCTTTTGTTCAGCTGAGGGATTCAGCCACCTCATTCCACATTACGGAGCCCCCGCAGACCCCTGTTTGACGCCATTCGATTCATTTACACATCCGACGGAATCCTTTCCCAATCAGAAGTATAAGTAAATTTTTTGGAGGTTTGCCGGTTCTCAATGTCTCGGCATTGTCGCCGCGCCAACCAGCCATTCCAAAAGGGGAAAGTACTCGCGTTTGCTCATCTTCTCCAACTCTGGATCCGTCCGTCGATTCTTTTTGTACGTAACTTTCCTTATCATACATTAACCGAGTCACATCTGGCACCTTGTTCGGTCCCTTACCCCTGCAGGGATTTAAACCGAATGATAAAATCAGTAAGTATATGCACACACATACATACAATGTTTGAATGGAAAACTACTCTGGCAGCAAGCTTCGCTCTAGGATCCGTCGCTATCATATACATCGGCAACCAACGGCTCGGAGCTCTTGATAATCAGATTCCTTACCCAGGGCCTCCGGGACCTCCTGGGTTACCATGGGTTGGCACCGTGTGGTCTGTATTCAGAATCAATTTAAGTGCTCCTTTGATGACACTTGCCGATTCAGAATGGGCAAAAAGGTAGGGTAGGTTGTACCATGCTCTGTGACACGTCACTCACTCAAGTCTGAATCTACGTAGGCGCTTTGAATTATTTTCGGTTTTTAGGAAAAGATAGCATCATCATATTGGACAAGTAGCAAGGGATCACCTTGAGAACCGGTCCAGGAAATATTCAGACCGTCCATTTCTCATGACGACCGAATTGCGCGGTTCCTTCTTTTCATCTTTTTTTAAAAAATTCTCAACTTATTCTTCTAGGTGTGGAGGTGTGCTCAATTCTGTTACTATGCCTTATGGCGATCGTTGGCGGCTGCATCAGCAGTTTTACCACTAGACATTTCGGCCGGAGGCAGCATCCAGGTTTCTGCCCTAATATTTAAAGTATGTCACTTCCTCCGGAAGTCATTCGATGCCCCAGAAGACCTCGACAAGTATGTGTTCGAGTAAGTATACAGCGAGCACTGTGATATACTCAACTAAATTCGCCATCGAGATACACCGCGTCCATCGTTCTAGACTGCGTTTATGGATATGATATGATACGCTCGTGAACTTCGTGGCAAACGTGTTCAAATTGAATGTTGGGATACCTGTCCTTCGCCCCAACATTTCTGCTACGATAAGTGGATCTCCGTTCTGTGAGTTAATTACACTATCTGTTACATATCCGATCACGAAACGACCTGTGGGGGGTGCTCTGTCTCCCATAATGGTTTCCCAGCATGTCATTCAAGAAGAATGTGGCGATGGCATGGGAACTCTTGAGACAGCACCTCGAACGGCCTTTTGAGCACACTCTTCGAAACCTGTATGTTCTTATTTATTCACGTTGAGTGCGCAAAATAACTGAGTATGCTAGAGGAACGAAAGCATCACACCGTCGATGATGTACGATAGATTGCAAGATGTAGAAGAGAAAATTTCTTCTGGAAAGTCGTGGATGCAATGGCTCAAAGAGGCATTTGAGACAGCATTTTTACCAGTGGGTACGCTTGATTGCTCAAATCTTGGTCAGATCCCGATCCCTCGCTCATACTCGTTCACCAGCTCTTTAGTGCGTCAGAAACCGTACGCGACCAGTCTCTGAGAATCACCATCACCGACAATGTAAAACGGTCTGGCGGGTTCCTTATGACATTCTTCTTGACGATGGTGTTGAACTCAGCAGCTCAAGAGAAAGCACAAGCACAAATAAATGAGGTTTTTGGGAAGATAAGATTGCAGACAATAGGGGATCGACCATCGTTACCCTTCCTAGACGCCGTTTTGAGGGAAACAATCAGACACAGCCCGAGTAGGCCACTATGTAAGGGATGAACTGCCGTTCGGTTTCAATTGTTGATACTCTTGGTTGTCCAGCGTTCTTGATGCTTCTTGTTTTCAGGTGCCATGATTTCTGCAGACGCGTGGTCTGTGTGCCCAACATTTTTGAGACGAACCTTATCGATCTCTACCAAACGCGAGCGAGTGCTAACCTGAATTCCCTCTGCACAGGCATCCACGTCCGTTCCGGTACAGGATCTTAACGAGGATGCCAGGGATGGCCACCGAGAAGTTGGATGAGGCTCTGGGAGTTCGCCATACAAAGTGTACCAGACGTAATGAGGACTCTAATATCAGGTCAGTAGCACCACCTAATTATAATTTGGTAACATCTCCATCATAGCTATACTTTATCAGCGCTACTGAGATACGATATGATCGGGGCTTCCATTTAGAACAACTGGCAAATGGAACTTTCCTGCACCTGATTTCTTTACCAGTAGGGGTTCGATGCGCTCAGATATTCAGCGACAGCGTCTTTTTGTTATTTCCGAATGTGATGTTGCTTGCAGCCTGACTCAGACCGGATCCAAATGGAGATCCGGGCGAAACGACCGGGTTTTTTTTTAGGCAACTTGGGGCAACCTTAGTACAATACCGTGCAAGCAGGAGATCCGAGTGTGCAGCGACTGAATCTTTGGATAGCATCTTATCAGTTCAATAAGTAAGTATCGTATCCACCGCCGGCGGTTCGTATTCTGCGGTTTCCACAACACAACCAGTTCAAGACCACTGTATTAGTATAGCATGACTTACACAGGCATATATCTAGTGCTTACCTTTCAAGATTCACAAGGTAATTGAATGTTCAAATCAGGTGCTGACCGTTGACAAGCGGGGATTTTTCAAGTTGGCGATTACAATGTTTGGCGGTACACGTGTAATTTCCTGACTCTCAGGATCCTGAAAAAAAACATGGTCCAAAAATGGGATCGTCACAGCTATATATCCAGAAAATAACCACGGGGGCCATGGATCTATCAGCATGGAAACCCCACTGCTTCTCAGTCTACTTACAAACTTGTTTATCCCTTTTGCGTTCTGTGGTGCCTTCCTGATTTCCAGGAAGCGCAACACCACCACAAATACATCTACCGTGCAGCTCGAGGGAAAGTCTTCTCTCGAGAAAGGTGTCAACAGATATGACAAACCCACGAGAATCTTCATTCCAAACATACTCGCCAGGTGGCCATGGCATCGACGGATTAACCCGTATTACGCCGAGGTCAAAAAGGAGGCTGATGCATGGATCACGAGCTTCCGAGCCTTCAGTCCCAAAGCACAGGATGCTTTTAATCGCTGCGACCTTAGTAAGTGTTTTCTTTCACACCTTGTCTGGCGTGTCCACGTATTTATTTTCTCTGTAGATCTCCTCGCCTGTCTAGCTTGTCCACAAACGAGCAAAGGTAAAGTCGCTATGGGTGCATTTATTCGGTTGGGTGCTTACTTGTCCTTCCAGAACATGCCAGAGCCGGTTGTGATCTCATGC